>JANHGB010058653.1:0-47766 GCA_026283785.1 Coracopsis vasa | reverse complement strand
AATTCCTCCCCTCACCACCCTGCAGGGAATCAAAATGTCTCACATTCAAACCAGTGATGCTCCCGTGGACCAGACTCTAGCACAAAGGGTGAGACCACACACAAACGTACAAACATGCTTGCTGTTTACTGCCATGCTTAAATGCATAGGACTGCTTAAGGCATATAAAATATAAATATTTATAAGATCAGTCCGGGATCAGGCATTGCAGCTTTCATGCAAACTCCACTTCAGAGCACATTAGCCTTCTTAATTTAATAATGCACTCACTTCTCTTCTGTAAAAGGCTACTGGAGAGAAAAGAATCCATTTCTGATCATGAGGTGGGCCAGTGCAGCAGTAAAAGAGAGCAGTTATAAGTGAGTTACTTAAAGATAATCCACCCCCTTAGAGATGATTCCCCCCATTCTCAGTTAAAAATACAAGACACTCTAGATTAGCTGGCATAGGTAGTGTCTCCCAGTAAAAGCTCAGATTTATAACTCCTGAAAAAGTGCCTCCTTCGTCCTGTGTTTGGAAATAGCTTTTCCATGGTTGAGAGGATGGGGTGAGGCAGCTTTTCCTTTTGGAGGAGGTGGGGATACCAATACAAAAATGTCCAGATTGCATGATAGGGATTATGAGAGTATCACCTCTGAGAAACAGGCAGCAGAGGCTGAGAAATCACCTGGTTGATGAAGAGCTGTTTGGCTGAGGCAACAGGGAGCTAATTCCAGTTACAGGGCATAACAGATAACAAATGGCACCCTTACCATGGCTGGCAGGGTGTCTATCACAGTGACATAAACAAATAAAGAGAGAAGGCACTCAGCACTGCAAAACCCCCAGCAAAGTGTATGCAGAGCATGATCAGTCAGTAAGGGCTGCACGTGCCTCTGATTTCCCAAATGGCAGTCCTTTAATAAGCTGGATAAGAAACTTGGCTTTGTGAAACAACCTATAGCACTTCACTTAGCATTTAAATCCACAGCTACTGACCCTTCTTTACCAATATGTCAGCGTGACCTTTTGATGCTTTCCTGATGGTATATACTCTTTATCATAAGAACCACAAACCACCATCTGTTTTAAGTTCATAGTTCTGTGTGGGACTTCTGAATGTTTTTGAAACCTAACCTATGCTAGCCTACTTACCTGTCAACCTCCCTTCCACCATCACAGGTTGTGTTGGTGACACACAGCCAGTTGTCAAGCACAGTGGCACAACCCTCTCAATTTTCCACGCAATGTTATGTGGTGAATGAAATTATTTTCCATTTGGTTCCTTCTAAAAAGCCAACTCCTCCCGTTTTCTTGCTTATACTAGTCAGATCCCCCCGTGCCTCCTGGTTACCCTGCATCCGACCATCATGTGGGTCAGTGCATCGGGCTACTGGCAGATCAGTCTAACTGCGTCTTCTGTCCCTGCTGACTGCTCTAGTTGCACTGAAAGCCAATGCTCCTGGTAAAACAGGGAACAAGACTTGGGGCATTCTGCAGTACAGGAGGGTCCATATAATGGTGATCGGGAGCCCACAGACTTCTCTACTACAGTGTCCCTTTACCCAACCCTTATTCCCAGCCACTTTGGCTGCTGAGGCAGGAGCCTCTTTGGAAGGTCAGACTCCATGAAGGGAAAGCAGCAGGGCTGGAATTAGGAAGAGTTTCAGAGCACTCACCCCTTTCCTCCGTCGTGGACACCCAAGATGATAAACACTCCTTTCTCCAGGCTTGCTGGCTGGTGTTAAATTCAGGCTTGCCAGCTGCACACCAACTACAGCTCAGACTTCTCTGGAGACCCTGGCTGTGCAGCCAGCAAAAGTGTTTCCTCTTTCAGTAGCAGGAGACCAAGACTCATATGGATGAAACCAGGGAAAGCCAACCAAGATCATTGGCAAAGCTGCCAGACTGAGCCAGTACTGCTCACAAAGGAGCCAGACTAATTGAGACCTGCTGAAGGAGTAGAATATCTCATTAACCACATGTATAGGAAAGCCCCAAGCAAACCTTTTCATGAGCAACCTGTGCAGCATGCCACATGGCTAAGATCCCAGAAAACTCTCTCCTGGTTTGAAAGTTCGGGCCATCCCACTCTGCTATGTTCCATATATGGCAGAGATGTAATTTGCTAGCTGCTGGATGTCATTCAGGTATGGTGCTCCTTTTAATCCTTCTAGAGTCTGCAAGAAACTGTTCTTCACCAGCAGGCAGGCAGAGCATTACCACACAGCTCTTGGACGAGGTCTTCGCTCCACATATGAGACAGCTGGACCACCAGGAAAAACTTCTGCATGTCTAGATTCAGTTCTGTAGTGTAAGAGTGTTAGAAGGAATGTCCTGAAGACAGAAATGCTGGGACAGGACAAAAGTCCATAGATACCATTAAAGATCAAGAACAAGAATTGGTCAGCCTTCTGTGGATCCTATTAAAAATCAGGAACCAGAATCTGTCTACCTGAATTTGTTGCATGCTTACGTGTCTCTAAAGGTTATAACTGAATAGTTTTAGTCAAAAGGGGAGATAGGAAGAGTGGTCATACAGTTGGTCACAGGCCCAAGTACATGCTTTAAAATTGGAAGCAAATTACATCTCCATGGATGGAGAGATCCAGGGGACAGCAACAGATGGGGTGTCCCTAACAGCTTGCAAAACACAAAGGAGAGCTGTGGCAGGAAGGCTTTCTTTGTGTCACATGTAGGCTGTTAGACCAGTTGGAGTAGATAAATGTTGACTCCATCCATGTAAAGATGGTGGTGACAGTGTGCCCAAGTACTGATCCACCCAGCTTAGTCCCTGTGAATTTGAGCCCACCTCATGCCACAGTATCACATATTCTTCCAAGGACACGTATCTGCCGCCACCCCAGGAAAGTGGTCCACCGTGGTATCATAAACACCAGCTTTGTGCAAGTTTGTGTGTTTAAGCTATATGTTTCTGTAGATTGGATGGAGAAATAGTTATCAGAAGACATCACAGGCCAAAGACAAGAAAGATAGATGCTAAGAAGATAATATGTGGAAGTTGCCCAAGAAGATATTACGATATTGTCAGTTTCCCAAGGACTGATAAGCTTTGGAAACAACTAATCCTAATGAATTTGCAAGAACTGATAGACTATGAGAGCTAATGCTATACAAGGTTGCCAGTACACATTAGCATCTACAACAGGTTGTATAACTTGGATCACACCCAGTAGGGCAGTGGCTGCTATACACAGATAAAGGATACAGAGTTATGTATACACCTGGTGAAACAAATTGCCCTCTGAAGGAATTTCTAAAGGCCTACCTAGAAGGCAGTGGTGCATGAGGATGACCTCTGCTTCTGAGTGTGCATATTGGGGTTGGCCTCCAAACGACTGCTCCAGCTAATAAGTGAATGTGAATGAGCAGTATATGTGAATAGTTACCTGCTATTACTAACAACACCTTGATTCTATTAACAACAACAGGTAATGAATAAAATCTATTTAAAAAAATAGCAGTTTGAAGTCTGTGTTTTCCCCTACTACTATCTCCTATAAAGGAAAAAGGAATTTATGCCGCCTGTTTGGGAGAAACATGCTAAAGACAGCGTGACACTCATAACTCTTCATGGTAAGACCTGCAGCTAGGACAGACGGTGTTAGCACAGCACAGCTGCTTTGTTCAAACAAGCCACTAGCCATTAAATGATTTGTTGAATTCCCAGTGAAATCCTTGCCATTGCTCGTCAGAGGCAATTGATGACTGTGGGGAATACATTCCTTCTCCTGAAATGTGCTATACGAAATTCAGCTAAATCCAGACATGAGGAGGGACTTGACAGGAACCACATGCATATTTGTAAGGGCGAGATCTGTTCAAAGGGAGAAGGTCCCATGTAAAAGGCAGCTAACTGTCTGCTCCGTCACCCACACATTGTCTTCTCTTCATGCTTCAGTGCTTGGCTGGGGACCATGAACTGCCAGACCCAACTGTGCCACTTAGTCACTCTATACTTCTTGAACGCTTCCATCAGCACTGCCTCCGTACAATTCTAAACATTCATTGGATGGACTATGTGTCAAATGTTACTGTCCTTGAACGGGCAGGGGTCACCAGTATTGAGGCCATATTGCTGAAATCACAGCTGTGCTGTGCGGGGCATGTCTCCAGGATGGAGGATCACCGCCTCCCTAAGACTGTGTTTTACAGTGAACTCGCCACTGGCTGCCGCAAGAGAAGTGCCTCAAAGAGGAGATGTAAGGATTCCCTCAAACAGCACCTCAGCCTTGGCCATATTGACTACCATCAGTGGTCCACCCTGGCCTCCAACCAGGAGACTTGGAGACGCACCATACATAACGCTGCTATCACCTTTGAGAACTCGTGCAGAATTAGTCTCGAGGAGAAAAGACAACATAGAAAGAATCGTGTCTCTCCTATACCACCCAAGGGGACCTTTCACTGTGCTTTTTGCAACCGGATTTGCCTATCCCACATTGGCCTTTTTAGTCATCAGTGTGCTTTTAGTAAGTGTGGGTAAAGCCCTTCCCAAATATTCATTCATGAAAACAAGCCATCATCACTAGTATATAAAAAAATACAATATATAAAAAACTGGTATATAAAAAATAACTAAAAAGAAAGTATATAAACTTATAAAAATAAGTTTATATACTGGGCATGATGTGCTGTGGTATGGAATAAGGGGTGGATACTGTCCTGGATTCAGCAGTAGCAGTCATTTTTCTCCTTCTTAGTAGCTGGTGCAGTGCTGTGTTTTTTGACTTTCAGACTGGAAACAGCACTGATAACACCGATGTTTTTAGTTGTTGCTCAGTAATGTTTACTCTGACCAAGGACTTTCTGGGTCTCATGCTCTGCCAGGGAGGAGAGCAAGCCGGGAGGAAGCCGACACAGGACACCTGACTCAAACTAACCAAAGAGGTATCCCATATCACAGCACGTCATGCCCAATGTATAAACTAGGGCCAGTTACCTGGAAGAGCTAGATCACTGCTCGGGTCAGGCTGGGTATTGGTCGGTGGGTGGTAAGTGGTTGTAGTCACTTTCCTTTGTTATTTTCCTTATCATTATTATTATTGGTGATAGCAGCAGTGGTTTTGTGTTATACCTTAGTTACTGGACTGTTCTTATGTCAACCCATGGGAGTTACATTCCTTCGATTCTCCTTCACATCCCTCGGGGAGTTGGGGGAGGAAACAGGGGAGTGAGTGAGCGGCTGTGTGGTACTGGGTTGCCAGCTGGGCTTAAACCACAACAATAATTTATTTTTAAAATGTTATTAGGCAATGAGGTTCTATGTAAAAACTTCCTAGAAATAAAAGGATACATAATGACAGCAACATTTCTTTATAAGTCATGGCTCATCCAAATTTGTAATGATCTAAAAATGAAATCCATGCCAGGAAATGTGTTAATGGTGAGGAGGGGTAGAGAACTCCTGAAGCAATCTTTGATGCATACAAAACCAAATACATTTCTCTCACTACAGGACTGTTGATGATGGCAGTATTGTATTCTATACAGTTTCTCACCACCCACTGAACACAATACCCAGCACATCCCCGAGCAGCGATTGATCCCTTCCAGTTAACTCTTTCCAGTTTATATACTGAGCATGACATGCTGTGGTATGGAATACCCCTTTGGATATTTTGGGTCAGCTGTCCCATTTCTGCTCCTGCCCGCCCAGCTTCTTGCACCCCTCCTCACTGTCAGAGCATGAGAGACTGAAATGACTTGGACAGGGTAAGTGTTACTTAGGAACAACTAAAACATCAGTGTGTTATCAGCATTGTTCTCAGACTAAAGCCAAAACACAGAACTGTACCAGCTATGACAGAGAAAATTAATTTTAGCTCAGCTGAAACCAGAACAACATATTCACTAGATTTTCTTTTGTGGAGCTTTATATTGAAGATTTTCACCACAATTTTTGGCGAGGCTAGAATTTTTCTTTAGTAATGAAAATCTTTAGTGTCAGTCAAGTACTGTACTTAAAAGAGTATCTTCTATTGACTGTCAGTTTTCAAACCAATGCTAAATTGACCAAGGAGCTACTGAGACATCAAACCTCATTGGAAAGCATCAAATCTCATTCTTAAGAATGCCATTTAGAAACTTCAGGGAATTACCTTGTTCTTACTATTTAAGAAGGATAAGAAAGCACTTCCACAGCACTATAGCACAAAATAAGTTTCTGGGTCCATTTGATCTTCTTTCCTCTTGGCTTCTCAGCTTCACCGGTCACTTCTCCTTTAGACAGCTTTTTATGCATTTAATTGCTGTAAGCAGTAGCAATAGATATCATGGCAGATGGAGTAGCTGGGCAAGTGATTTAGAGTAATGAATATTTTCTCTGCATAATCAAATAGCTGGCAATAAAATGGACTACATTTTACTCCCAGTTACAGCAATATAAACCAAAGTTAAGTCCTTGGACTTATACCATTGATCTTCATTGGGGGATGCCTCAATTTGTCAATGAATTCACATGAGTACTATAATATTTGACCCACTGTTGGGCAAAGGGTTATTATATTTCACAAAGTGCACTGTGCATCTTGACCTTTATTTTGATGTTTGACATTTTCATTGATTTTTCTACATTTATTTCCGTCTGGCTACTTCAGTTTTCATTAAAACTTGGCTTCACTTGCTGTCACTAATTGACATAAATCTTGTTTTGTCAAGGAGTGTAGTCTTTTTCTAGTGTATGCATTTAGAGAATACATACTGTGTTATGTTTCTCGAGCCTTTGAGTGATTAGCTTTCATTCTTTCTTTTTACTGTTTACAGCTGAAAGAAAGTAGGTTGATATTTTTTTCTCTTCCCTGTCTTTGTTTTTGACATCCATGACAAATTTGCATCAGTTTACTAGTTTTTCAGCTCAAATAATTATTAATTGTATTGATGTCACTATGAGAACCGGGACATCATAGTATCATAGAATGGTTAGGGCTGGAAAGGGCCTTAAATCATATACTTTTAACCCCGCTGCCCTGGGCAGGGATGCCTCCCACTAGACCATGTTGCTCAAGGCTCTCTCCAACCTGGCCTTGAACATTTTCTTGAATGGAGCATTCACAACTTCTTTGAGCAGCCTGTTGCAGTACCTCATCACTTTCATAGTAAAGAATTTCTTGCTTATATCGAACCTAAATCTCCTCTGTTTAGTTTGAACTCATTACCCCTTATCCTATCACTACAGTCCCTGATGCATAGTCCCTCTCTGGCATCCGTGTATGACATAATAAATAACCACCCCACCAATACATCAGATCCAACTGGTTAGTCAAGTATTATTTTTACTATGTGTTTCTGTACATCTGTTTATTATACAAACATTATATCCGACCAGCATATTGTATCCAATATCTAGCTCTACTGATCAATGTGTATGCATTTATATGTGTGTAATATACTTAAGAAGAAAGTTATTGTTATCTTTAATCTCTCTTTGATACTCTAAAGGTATGCTTTTTATAAATCTGCAAAATATCAAACCAATCAGAGTATCCTGACCATCTTCGCTTAATTTGTGAAACATGGGCACTATAATGTATTGTATTACTTCTTGCTACTGACATAGAATAAATATATCCTGACAGTTTGTTATTCACAATTTGAAGATAGAATTCACTATGTATAGAATGCATATTGTGATACTAAAGAAACCCAAAACAATTCCACACACACACAGGTATTTGAGATCACAGATTCTATCACTTGTAATTCATGTTTGTAATGAGACTGAAGTTAGTCATTTAGGTTCCCTATACAGACACAGGGAAACATACTCAGATAGGAGTGGAACACAGTATACTGGGAAAGGAACTGATGGATCTGTTCTTGGGGAAATGCTGAAAAAGTCAGTCCTGTGGAGGAGAAGCAACAATGTACTTCTGAGCATTTTTTATCCTCTCAAGACACACAAACCACTTTCCAGATTTCAGTTAAGTAGCATTTTTCTTTCAAAATTCATGGACATATACTGTACATTTAGTCCAGAAGAGGAGTGGCATAAATAGTTTCCTTCCTTATTCCCTCATATCTTCTTTCATTGGTTCTTATGCGTGTCAGTGATTACACTGCTTGTCTAATGAAACAGATTCAATTATCCTCTTTCTCAGAAGCTATGTATCTGTCTCCTTCGTTATAGTGCACTGTCTATTAAGTTATGGGTATTTTGGAAGCACTTCAAAATCCTTTCTTTTTAGAAATCACTTCATTTCTCATGGAGTAGCTAAATATTAATTGCCCCCCAAAGAGAAAGAAGAAAAAAGATACCATACCTCAGAAAGGAACACCCATTAATGGGCTGAGACTTGTATTTCCCCTCATTCCCTTTATTTAACAGATATCAAGCATTTCATATTTAGTATTCATTTAACTTTATTGTCTTCCGTAAATTAAGTTTGTGATGTCACCCACAATATGGATGAATGGATTGAGAACAACCCTGAGGAGAAGGACTTGGAGGTTTTGGTTGATGAAAAGGTCAACATGAGGTGACAGTGTGCAATTGCAGCCAAGAAAGCCAACTGTATGCTGGGCCGCATCAAAAGGATCTTGGCCATCAAGTTGAGGGAGATGATTCTACCTCTCTATTCTACTTTCGTGAGACGCCACCTGGAGTACTGTGTTCCGCTCTGGGACCCACGACATAGGAGGATTCTGGACCAGCATGAGCAAGCCATGAAGATGATCAGAGGGCTGGAGCATCTCTCCTATGAGAACAGGCTGAGAGAGTTTGGCTTCTTCAGCATGGAGAAGAGAAGGCTAAGAGGAGTACTTATGAACAGTCTTCCAATACCTAAAGTCACCTACAAGAAATCTGGAGGCCAGAGGGACTTTTTCACAAAGACATGTAGTGGTAGGACATGGAGTAATGGCTTTAAGCTGACAGAACATGGATATAGCTTAGACATTAGGAAGAAATTATTAACTATGGGGGTGCTAAGACACTGGAACAGGTAACCCCAAGAATATCTGTATACCCAGTCCCTGGAAGTGTTCAAGGACAGGCTGGATGGGGCATTGAGCAATCTAGTCTAGTGGAAGGGGGTCGGAACAGGATGATCTTTAAAGTTCCTTCCAACCCAAACCATTCTGTGATTCACTCCTGTGCACATATTTGTGATTAAAATGTGCTTCTTCCCTGGTTTTGTCTTTTTTTTTTCCCCAGTAAATATTTTAAAATACAAGTTTAATGACCAAATTACCATATCAAAGAAGACCACTGTGACAAAAAGCACTGATAGGTATCTTTTTCAACTCTATTGGGAGAAGACTGACTTTAAAGACCCTCATCCCAGATTACTTTTTTCCTTCAGCACTTAGAAAATTTAAAGACAATGTAGAAAATATTTTTTAAGAAAAAAATGATTCTAAATTTTATGACCAAACTGTTATTAAATAATATATTTTTCTGTTCTGTCTAAGCCCCTATTTCAAATATTTCATTATCTGGAAAAGAAGTATCTCTGTTAATTTGGCAAGACTATCTCTTGACACAGATAAGACAATGGCCGCAATGATCTCAAGTCATTGAAAAAGAAAGGATAATTATGAAATAGTTAGGGATTTATCCAATCTATTCAATAGCTATTTAAAATCTGTTTCAGTTCTTTTGCTATTATAAATTACTTTGATGATTTTCTTTTATAAAGACAAAGGATAGACTTCTCCAATATTAGAAGCCACTGGATAATTTTGATGGGCCATATTAAACTTTCTAAAGGAATTTCATGGCATCTTCCTTTGCTTGCTCAGTTTCTTTCCATTCTCTAGTATTATCTCTTCAAATTTCAGGTGCATTTATATTCTCTTTGCTACCCTGTAGACCCGTTTCATGGTACTGCCATTGCCAGCAGCAAGTCACAGGCATTAAAATGAACTTGTAGGGCCTCGGGACTAAAGGTGGTCAGGCTTGTTTTCTCTTAACGTATTTTTACCTACCTCGATCACTTGTTTTAGACGTAACAGTAATAATTCTAGGTGACCAGGTGGCAATGGCTACTTTGTATGGTACTACCATAGTTTTAAAAGTCTACAGGAGAAAAAAGGGCTGGTGTGAAAGTACAGGCCTGGAGAAGCGGAGACAGAAGATGCGGTGTAGAAGAGCACAGCCTCATGGTGACAAGGGATGAGGCACAAGGCCCAGAATAAGAGACCTCACCCTATGAACAATTCACTGTGTGCCATAGAAACTGAAACCTACAGCTGCACAAAACTGGTTTTAAGCTAAACACAAGCAAAAGCCATCATATAAAGTAAAACAGGGTGTAGCATGAAGCTGCAGACCAACAAAGATAACACAAGCTGTAAAAGCATGTCAGCAGATGTAGATATGACCCTGAATGGATTTTAGAGAAAAGAAAAAGAAACCATACCACCAGCATCATATTATCACTAGTGAAGGATGCCAGAGGCTGACAATGCATCATAGCACACGTGCCACCAAGAGAATGAAAACACTAACCTTAAGATCTGGAAACATAAGGTCAAGAGTGAGCACACCACCAGGTAAAGGAGTAGAAACTAAGAAGTGCACATATAACAGTTCTAACTCTTCTATTAGTACTGAAACTCTTTATGCATAAAAGTATTCTTTCTTTTCCTGTAGCAATTAGATCTGACTAACAGTGATAAGATTGCTAAGATTTCAATTATACCAGCAATAAATTCCTGGCTTTAAATACAAGGTGTGTTTCCTCTTTGCTCATAAACAAGATTGTGAGCTTTACAGCTTGACAAGATCGGAGTAGCACCTTTCAAGAATACATATTTATGAAAATTATACTTTGAACTTTGTTCCTTGAAAACATAAGTTCAGATGTTTTGAATCTAGACTTAAGGAGTCAAAATTTATGGTGGCTATTGCCACACACCTAGAATGGGTTTGATTCCCGTGCAGTGGAAGAACATTTGCAAAAAGAGGCTGCATTGATTTATCTGCAGTGAATTTATCCCACAGGATATATTTAAATTAATTCTGCTGGAATTTGTTTTAATGAACTATTCATAAAATGTTATGAACAACTTTCATAATTGTCTAGAATTTCATCAGAAAAAAAAGTACATCAGTAGATTCAAAGCACTAGCTGGACTTTCCTATTCTGTCAATATCTGTCAGAGTTATTGCCTAGAGGGATAGCTAAAAGGAAGAGGAGTTAGATGGAGAATGTAAAAACCTGTCTGTCAGGTGAGGGAGAATTTATATTATTATTCTGTCTTTCTCTTTGTTCTTTTCCTTTCTATATGTTTATCTGCCTGTATTTTTGCAATAATTGCCATAGCAATAAAAAACAGATGATGTACATAAGGGTTCATTCTAATGGAATTGTGAAGAGATAATACTTTTGTGCTATTCATTTCTGTTTCCTACGAAAAGAAACAAAGTATTTCATTTAATAGACTAAAAGCCAAAACACATTCCTATATCAGCAGCTCAGAATACAGCCTGTTAGGACAGTATATTAAGATAAAAGTAATCAGAACAATTAACAAAATCTTCATTATGTTCCTTGAGGCACTGACGCACATTAAGATTTAAGCTGCTAGATTTCCACCTACCTTACTTACCTACATACTTTATGGCAATGACAGACAAACAGGAGCCTGATCAAGACTGCACTGAAATAATTATTTTAGGAAAAAGTTTAAATCATTTCAGTTTAAAGTATAGTCTGGTGAAAACTGTATATGTTTTTATGTTAAATAAGACATAAATCATAAAAACTGATCTTCCTCCCAAACTCCATAGACTGATAGAATTCCATTATGGATATTTGTGGAAAGAAAGCTCCTTTCCTATAAACTGATTTAGAAATTTGAATGCTTTGATACTCACTAGATACTGAGGTACTAAAAATAGGTGGTATTATATTGCTTACCAAGCTAGCTGATGGTCAATCAGCTAGATCTTCTTTCCATCTGAAAATAAAATTTCCAACAAAACTTTCTATACTTTTTTAAGCACCAACCCTTTGCACTTGAATATTAACATTCACATTTAAATGTGTGAAGACAAATGTAGTTTTTGCCAGTAGACTAAGGGATCCCTAAATACAACCCTGTTGTAATGTCAATCTAAAACTGAACACACAGAGCATTAAATTAAATATCGTGGTTGGATAGTCTTAGCCCCATTTGTCATCATTAAGAAAACAAATCCAAAAGGACTCTTAACCCAAAGAAGTAGAAACTGTACTATCTTTCTAGATTCTAACGTTAAGAAAAAAGTCTGATGCAGTTATTTTCATACTGACCATCAGTCATCAATCTCTGGTTCACACAGCCATGAAAGGCATTGTGAATTTATATTTGAAGGGGCTGTTAGTAACAAGTTTAAAAAACACTTTTACATGTGTCTTTCAGTGCTACGCAAAACTTCAAAGACACTTTTTTTTCTTAATGTAGTTCCTTAGAAAATTATGAATAGTGTCATAATGATACATAACGGAATAATCTTTATAGAAAAATATTCATATTTTCACTTAAATCCATGCTTTCCAAATGTGTTTCCAAAAGTATGTTCCCTCATGTGACACGAGTGATAGTACAGAAGATTCCAAAAGGGAACTCTGATGTCCTCCACAACTTTATCTTTTCCTATAAAAATGAAAGCAAATCCAAAGGATGCTGTGCTTGCAAAGGAAGCCTTTGAAATTCAAGTGATGAAGTGTTACCTAGAGGGACATCTACCAGAGAAAGTAAAGGGCTAGATGCCATAATTCTGAACTGTAAAATGTCCTGTTTATTTCATATGATGCAGAAACTGAGAAAGAGATTTTACAGTTTAACATTATTAACTATTTCACTCATTCTCAAACCATGTAATAAAGGAAAAGCCTCATACTGGGGACATAATTTCTCACAGTGTTTATATTGGGGGATAGAAATGAGAAAGTAGAAGAGGGATGTGTGAAAATATATAAAATGAGATGTATAAACTTGCTACACAGCATGATGGGGTTTTTCTGGGGGCTTTATTGGTTTCCTTAATTGTAAAAGAGATAACGATACTTCCTTTTTGAAAACCATTAAGACATGCAGATGGATTTCAGTAAGGATGAAGTATGACATACTAAGGAATAAAAATTGGCTAAATATCCTTCTGTCCCAAAAATGATTGAAATACTTTTGAAAATAACTTTTGAAGCTGCTTAAATTCAAACAAAAAACCCTAAACACCACATCCCCACCCTTCTCTCCTCTCTCCCCCAGCCCTTTCAATTAAAAATATTAACACATTAATGAGCCATCTAAATAACAGCTGAGCAGTGTCTTCTAGTGCCAGGTGTGGGTCATCCTTAGAAAGAGAATTTTTGCCACTGGTGCTATTACAAACAGATACCAACAAACAGCTGTGTTACTCTGTGTCAGTGCAATGTATTATAGAAGTGATAGAGATAACTGAGATGCCACACAGAAAGCCAAGGTGTTTTTACCTACTTACAAATTGAATATTTAAATGTATGTTCATTAATGTAATTATTTACATTTATGAATATTATATTTTCAACCATTTCTATCAAATATCTTGGACTTCAAAAGTGATCATTTTGCCAATTCTGTGGTCCTTCCTTTCATCTACTGAACTAGATTTTCCTCTGTCTCCTTCAGCTTCACTGTTGTCTATTTTATGCAGAGAAGATAAACATTAGGTCTGCAACACAAAGAGTATTGATTCATATTTTCAAAGAAAACAGAGACAACTATTTCAGAGGAACTTTAACAAACCTTACAGACAGGAAAGATCCATTGTTAAACAAACACTGCATATAAAAAGCTTTTTTCCATTTGATACAGAAAAGTCTTTAAAAATAAATTTAGGTAGTATATGTTTTGCCTAAATTTACACATCTGTTATGTAGTTGCCTACATGCAAACACTGTCTCTGAGCTCCAATTATAATCCCTGGAGATCTAATCAATGAAGTTTATGCAGTAGTTGATGCAATGTATTTGACTAAATGTATCCATGATAAGATGACACAAATAATTTGTATTTTCCGTTGATCTTGCTGACTAAATTCCCACTGACTGCAGGAGAAGAACAGGCTCATGATATTTTTCTAAAGTTAGACTCTCCATATATATATACACACACATATATACTATGTACACATGCACACACATAAAAATTAAGGAAATTATGGTTATATACAAAAACGTTTAAGAACAATGTGAGCTGGCATAGACATCATATGATGGTTTACTCTGAGAAATGGATCTTAAAGTCGTCATGGTATTGAACACTTCAGTATAGTGTAGTAAGCTGCATACATTCCTAAGACTACCAGTGAATTTGCAGTACAGTATAAAAATATTAAAGAGTTATACCCTCTTTGATCAGGAGATGAAAACTAAGATCAATACATCTATCCAAATTACATGTCTTCATCCACTGTCTATTCTCATTTTAGCATCCTTTTAGTGATTTTTTTTGAAAACACCCATAGAAGAAACAGCCACACTAATTCAGCGGTCTAGCTCCTTGTCCACAATTTTGTCATGGTGTTTAGTTGCTTGAATTTGTTCTTGTATTGTACAAATCTCTTCCTGGGATTAGAGTTCACAACATCGGACTCCATAATAGGATTTACTGAGGAAGAAAATTCAGAAGATTTTAAATGAGATGATTGTTCAGAATATTGCTAGATTCTTTTAGAACAAGAGGAGGGTTCAATGTTTAATGTGGATGGTTTAATTTTTAATACCAAATTTACTTCTTTCAAGGTATTTGACATTACACAGGATTTTGATTTAGCAGAGTGATATGGCAATTTACTTAAATCACAGTGCAGCCAAAAGTTACACTTAGCAAAGCACAGCAGTTGCAATATGAATGTGATTCTCAGCACTGATTTTTACATGTTGCTCACTGACATGATGCTGGGTGTCCCCCATCTCTGGAAAGGAAGGCATATAGCTTGCAGCAAGCTCAAGCCTATTGCTCTCTTCAAGTTCTTTTTATTTATTGTTTTTTATACTTTATGATATGCTTAGCCACATATCCCGTCCACCTCTGATCCCATGCTTGCTGAGTTAGGAAGACATTTACATTCTTAATTCAGGGTTAAACATTTAAAGAACTAATACAGCTATTTATGTATAAAATAAAGGACACCCACTAATTCTCTTTGTGTGAAGTCTGTCTTTGCAGCAGGTCATTGCAGCAGGTCATTACAGCTGTCTTTACAGCTCAGTCTTCTCTGAGCTTCATGAGCACATTGCCCTTCTCATCATCCTTCTTCCACTGTAAGGTTGCAATGGATGGGTCACAAATAGCCATAGAATCCGACAGGGAATAGAAGAAATTAATGAATCACAGGTTTTCATCTTTTATGAACGGTGGCATCAGTCTGCACTCTCTATTTTATAATGTTATGATAAATTAGTAACTCATTATACTAGTGCTTTAACACTGTATAATGTATTTTGGCAAAGTCATGAGACTGGCAAAAGAAAGAGTGCTTCAGCAGTGATTTTTTTGTTTTTCAAAACATTGAGTTAAATACCTATGGTCTGCCTAAAACAGTGCTTATGCGTTTAAATCACTTTGAGAATGTCAGACTTACGGTCTTTTCTGAGAGTGTAACAACTTTACAGGTTTTTAAATCAGCCAGACATGAAAAGAAACATGTGAGTCTGCAAGTCTTCTACAAATTCTAAAAAGATTAGCAAGCTCTGACTCTAGCCTTTTTTTTTGAAAACAAGCTTCAGGAAGGTAATGTTTGAAATTAAGCTCAGATTTTCTAAGGCGTATTAATAAAAGACATTTTGAAAACACTCTTGCCCACTGTCTTCTTTCAGGATGGATAATTTTCTTTAGTCTTGTTTTACTCCAGCAAAATTCAGTAATTAGTAGTGCCTAGGAATACCAGCTATTTCAGAGACTTACTATATTAAGTGCTATAAGAATGGCAGGATGCCTACCCTCTGATATTTCTATGTGTCTGTGAAGTGAGATGATGGGTTATATTCACTGGATGGAGAATTTTACTAATGCAGATAATGTGCATAGTAAAAATAAAAATTATAAACTAATTCAATTCCCATGTATGCATCTATGTGCACTTACCATACTTTTTAAACTTAATTATGTTCTTATGCAAAACTGAAAATTTTTAAAATATATGTAACTGTCATATAAATTAATTTCTGTGAAAGAGGGAGTTATTATTAATACACTGGAGATCAAACCAGGTTGATCCATTGACTTTCCACCATATATGTCTTCCCAATTCCTCTATGTAATGGCGTAGTTTCTTTCTTGATATATGTATTTAGGATCATATAATGATACTACCTTGATTAAAAGCTTTATTTCAAGCTGACTATCTGAAGTAACTTAACGAATAATAGCCAATATGAATTTAGCAGGTGCGGAAATACTATTAGTACAATATTTTTGTATAAAAGGTAATAGTTATTGAAATAAATAACAAAGAAATGTACAGGACAGGAAAATAATAAGCTGCAATATTACCTTTTCCCCCTCCACCTTCTTTTTTAAGCACTATCACTTGTCAGAAAGCTTCAGCAAAAAGAATTGAGGATCTTGTTTCTTCTCTGCTCCCCCAAAAATGAAAGATATTTTTTGTAACCAGTCCTAGAACCCTCACCTCTCTACAGTTTGTTTCTATGCATTGCACAGATTTGGAAGCTTAAAATGGGTTTCCCTATTCAAGCAGGAATGAAACCAAGTCGGTCAGTACTAAAATGTCAAGGAAGTGGATCAAATGATCATCTGACACATAAATAAGCAGTAGTATACGGCTAGATGCACCTGTTTATTCATTTGTGACCCCCAGTGTGCTAATTTTTTAATATTTTGCTAAGGAATTAAGAAACATTTCAATATTATCACTGTCTGGTTCTGCTCAGGACTTGACTTCAGACTGAGTGCTCTGTTTTTAATGCAGAGGAATATCCCTTTTCAGTGTGTCTTAAATAATTAAAAAGTTACAGAATGAGACAAAAATGACTCATCTTCTCACTGCTCAGGGAACTTATAGGAAATGTGAGTTCAAGTCTCTCCTCCAATAAGTTTTGTAACATCATGTATGTATGCATTGTTCTTCTCCCCAAAACCCAGAGTATCTTTGTGATTGAAACTAAGAAGTCTTCAGGCACATTTATTTTAGTATTCATGTTAGTCACATTTCAGTTTTAGGAAGAATTTAGCCTTCTGGAGGAAAGTTATTTCATTTTTTTTTATTCAACATTGAAGGAAGTCTGGAATGTACAGTTTAAAAACTTTATTGTACCAATGTAACAATTGCCTAATATATGTGACGCATCAGATATGTTACCTCCTGTGTGGCAAGGACTAGCTCTGTCACACTGATAGCAGAATTCCTGATGGTTGGTGTATAGAAGTGATGTCTACAGTTTAGAACACGTAAGCTCCTCTTACAGTTCTGGCCATTTGTTCACTATTCATGGGTCAGGATGGGGTAAGAAACTGCAAAGCAAATATGCCAGCCACAGAGCTGGAGGCATCCCATATTTCTACAGTAAAAGTTCTTTACAAAAAAGAAGAATAAAAATCTGAGGACACAATGGCAGTTAGAATGGGAAAGGGATTGTGGTTTTCCTGTACCTGGTGGACAAAAAATAGGAGCAAAGAGATAGTTTACTTGTGTCAAATAGTATGATTAAAAAGCACATATTCTGTTTTGGATTAGGACTGAAAGATAAAATATACCTAATAAAGTGAGAGTTTAGTTAACTTACCAGCTATCACTACTATCTTATCTTTCATTTTCTGGCATTCACAGCAATGATTATTTTAGTAATGCACAAAGAGAAATGGAATCCAACCATATCAGCTTTGCACCTTCTGACTTTGCAGTTCTGACAGAAATAAAATTGTTAAGAGATGATTTTATAGTCAATGAAAAGAGCAGATTTTCTTCATGATACACTTATGAGAGAGTTCTGTTGAGTAAGGTACCATTAAGACACATTTACTCTGACAGAAATGACCCAATTTATTTTTTACTTCACTTAATATGCTTAGAGAATTTTATGGAGACCCTTGAACAACCATCTTGCATTATTTCTTACAATCTACAAAAATGGTGATGTCAGAAGATGAAAAATAATAAACTATATAAATACATTTTGCTGCCAAAATGTACATAGTAAAAAACTTTATATCATGGTATTTCCTAATAGAGCAATAAGCCCATATACCTGTGATCTTCATACCTGAAAACTTTATCCAACCAACATTGTAAGCAAGAAACATAAAATCACAGAATCGTTTAGGTAGGAAAAGACCTTTAAGATCTTTGAGTCCAACTGTAAGCAAAGCATTACCAAGTCCACCACTAAAACATGTCCCTAAGTGCCATATCTATGAGTCTTTTAAATACCTCCAGCGATTTAAATACCTCAATTGCTTTCCTAGGCAACCTGTTCCAGTGCTTGACAACCCTTTCAGTGAAGAAATTTTTCCTAATACCCAACTAAAACCTCAAGTGATACAACTGGAGAGCATTTCCTCTAGTCTTAGATGTCTGATGCCTCACTGTATCCAATATTGATATTCATAAGCTATAAGGTGTTATAAGGCACTTTTACCTATAAATTGCTATCACTAATAAAATTACCTTGATTTTCAGTTGTGAAAGTAAAAAATAAAATATTATAAGAGAAAATAAAACCCATGTACATAGTGCAATGAAATACCAGCCCAAAATCAGTGTGGCACCCAAGGGAATACACTGACTGATTACAAGAAGACCTTTCATCCATAGTTGTGAGAATATAGTGATTAACAGACACCTCTTCAGAGACACCTTTTCAAGGGACGACTGTCTAATAGTATAATTTTTCTCTTCACTTTGATGTGGTCATTAATACACAGATTCAAGTCATTTAACACTAAAAGAGAGTAGGTCATAAAACCTTTAGTAACAAAATCATAACAATTCATTGAGAACAAATTTTCAACACACTACAGCGTGTTGAGGCCGAGGCAAAATTTAGAGGCAGAACAAGAACAGAAAGATGTATAAAACAATCTAATACTTGAAGTAGCTCTATTTCAAGCATGATATTCTCACTAGGACAGAGATGCTGTTCAACAGTGTTAGAAATGGAGAAGCACATAAATATTGAATGCATTAAAAATCGAAAGTACATTACAAGTTTCATTTCATCTGCACTGCATGGGCAGTGATGTTGAAGACATGTGATTCACTGACTAACAATAAGAAGTGGCAGAGATGAAGATGTCCTTGAAAATGCCCTTAGTATTACAGCTGACCTTTTCTTTCTAGGAAATAATATGGTTTATGAAACATTTGTCTTCAGGCAAGTCAGACCAAAGGAGATTAAACACTGATGAGCTTTTCTGCCAGGTCATACCAATTGGTATGCACATGGGAGTGTACTGAGCTGTACTCTTCAATCAAAATGTAAATCATGTGTCATTACTTACTATCCAGGCTTTGAGCAAGCTCTCTGTAAGACAGAATTCCTGGCTGACAGAGTTTTGAACATTAAATGAGTAGTGGTACTGGTAGAGATACAGACTCAACACAGGAAAAATGATGTGCAATTTATTAGCATACCAAAAGGAAGCAAGACCATATTCCTGAAAAGCCAAGCCTCAAGAAATAGTATGGATTTTGAGATACTTATGAAGCTGAAGCAGGTATCCTATATTGGAAAAGATATTCCTTTTATACAGCTTTGCTAATAGTAAACACAGTGAAAAAAAGTACTTTATGAAGTTCATTCTGTCTCTATGCAAAATCACAGAGGAGTATAGAAGAGTTGTCATGGTGAATTTGAAAAAATTCAAGTAACTTCATCAAGGAGTACAGTAATAAATTATAAAGATTCAGAGGAACGAAAATACATTATGCAAATCTGCCTGAAATGCACAGACAAAAGTAGAAAGTAAAAGGTAAAAATAAGGCAAAATACTCAAGAAATACCCCTGTTATTTGGAATATGATTTTTCATTACAGTAATCCACATAAATTAACTGGGGAAAAAAAAAAGAGGGAACTAAGAAAACATATGTTGGAATATGTTACATGAAAGCAGATTTAAGATTTCATGAAACTGGAGATGGACAACACAGGATTCACAGGACAAAATGGAAGGATTTCTAAAAACCAGAAAACATAAAGGTCTGGTGGATCAGAGTGTAAAAAAAGATGCATTGTTTAAAATAGATCAGAAAATTTAACATAACATACTGCTGGCAGAAATCTGAATGTACATTGATAGTACAGACAAGGAGATAAATGGATCCTATCCTGCTTTTCTGAATGTTTCAAGGATTTCAGAAACGAAGACAAGGTGATTTGTAAGGAAGAGAGAAATTAGCAAAAAGTTGACAGAATTCAGAAAAGTTCAAAGAGAAAAATTAGTTTAACTCCTAACAATTCACTAGAATTATTAAAATCAGACTGCAATCTTGTTTTAGAGAATAAAGGAAGCTGGGCAGCTGGGAGAATATACACTTTCTCTCAAGAATACGTTAGTGTAGAGTAACAAAGATAGCCACAAAATTAGAACAGCAAAAGTGACTAATATAATTTATTTTATATAACAATCATAGATTAATGGCATAGAACAAGATAGGGTAACATAACAATGCTGTTTGATAAGTTAAGCATTCACATCAGCAGAAAACCCCAACTTGCATGTCATTTGTGTTATCTTATTTTCCACGCACTGCAGGCACCACCAGACCCCACAGGTCCCACTTGGCTTCCATGCAGTCCCCCAGGACTCTGAGACCTTGCCCCGGCAATGATGCAGCAAGACCAGGCTTCAGCTTCCCACAGCCTTCCCTGGCCATGGTCACTGCCGAGCTGGGCCCACCTGCAGGCTCATATCCCAGCTTGGTCTCAGCCTGCCCTCAGCCTCAGGGAGGTGCCCAGTTCCAGGGCTGGACAGTGGGACAAGCCTGGCTGTGAGGCCCAGCCCTGCTGCCACTGGAGGACATTTTCTGGTCCACAGAAGTCCTGAAACTAAGATTAGTAAGAACCTTAAGGCTTTTTCAGTAATGGCAAAAACCATGTTTTGTAGTCTATGTAGCAGCCACAAATTAAAAAAATTCTTGCTCAAAGTTCTAAAAATGAATTCTGTGCTATAATTAATATTTTTTTAATTATTTTCATGGCTAAATATCACAGGCAGCTTTATTTCAGTGTTCTGATCACATAGATGTAGGTGTTTGGAGCACACTCTCTCATGTACATACGTAAAGGTATAAGAAGTAGCTTTAATTTCAACGCCATGAAGAAAAGCTGTGTTCTAGTGGCATCTCTACTTCTACTATAAAGCAAAAGCTTCTGCTTATTATTGTTTCTTTAAGATCTGTACATCTTCTTCGTTTAGTGCCCTAAACAGTAAATGCTTCATCCCTGGAAGTGTTCATGGCCAGGTTGGACAGAGCCTTGGACAACATGGTCCAAGTGTGAGGTGTCCCTGCCCACGGCACAGGAGCTGGAACTAGGTGATCTTAAGGTCCTCTCCAACCTGAACCATTTTGTGATTCTGTGATTCCATGGCCAAATGGTTTATATGGCTGATCTCTTGATTTTTGTTTTCTAATCCAACATCTACCTGATATGTATCTCTTAGAATGATGTGAAGTATGATTTTCCTACTACTGCAGGAATTCCCTTATATTAGTAGTGAGAATGACACTAGACAGGACATGTAACATGGAACATGCAGTCCTATGAGCTCTAACACCTTTATTCCATTAAACTATTGCATCTTTAACAGTGTAAACTGTGGGGTTTGATTATATCTTTAACGATATAGTTTTGAGATGCTTTGTGACAGGGTCTCCTGGCTTCCTGGAAATAAAGCAAAATTTCTCACATATTACTACAATCTCAGATATATCCTTAATAAGGAAATGAATAGTCTTCCTTACTTTCTGAAATGTCTCTGCAGAGTGATTCCTAATATCCGCACCAGGTCAACCGAGGTGACACTGTCAGCCAGCCAGCCAGTTCTGCAAGGAGTGTCAGGTATCCTCAGGTCACTCAGCCCACAGAGGTACTCTTACAAAAAGGCAAAAGACCAGTTTTATGATCTGAGACTTGGAGAGGAAATGATTGCAGATATGTAAGACCAGTTTGCTTTAAAGTAAAGAGCAAGGAGCAGTTTGCCATAGCTGCTTAGCTTTTGAGGCAAAAGAGCTATGCATTTCAGAAAAAAGATTACCACAGCATTCTCCTAGTCACATTGAAAAATCTGAACAAAATCCTCATTGAAAACAGAAAGAAACTTCTTCTCACAGACAAACTAAGAATAAAGCCTTAAAAAGCTGGAATTAGTGGAATATAAGTACAGTGAAACACCAAGTCAGGACCATGTTTTTTTTTCTTTAATCTTCCCAAAAAGCAATGTGCTTCAACTTTAGCAGTTGTGGGGCTTGATGTTATGGCTGATTTTATTAACAGTTAAGTTACCTCATGCTCAAAATACTTGTTCTACTTGTGTAAAATGCCTTTTAATTTAGAAGGTCATTTGGCCAGACATATCATAGAAATTAGGCACTTAATGCAATTAAGTGCTTTGGAAAACTTCACTTGTGGTTTGCCTGTTACTGCAAAAACACGTATTTGTAGTGTTATGTTGTTCATCAGAATTATGTCTCAGTATAGTGTCCTTAAAAACTAGGTTTGCTGAGCTTTATAAAATGAATGGCTGACTAGACAGCACTTGAATCATCTCTCCAAACATCTCTCTAACAAATGACTGTCTAATGCAAGGCATAGATTCAAATTGCAGCAACGAAAGCGGAACAAATTTCCTGGTTGAAACTAGATTGTTCCATTTTGACCTGTGTTAACATTGTCCTGTGCAATATGTGCAGATGAAAAAACATGGTGGAAATAGTCTTACATGGGTTTCTGTTTACAAATTCATATGCAAAACTTCACCAAGCTCTAAAAATGAAAACTTTTTAGAATCACACACACGTATACGTATATATTATCATCTGCATAAATGTAAAAATAATATAAATATACATGTATATGTGTCTATTTTTATATATATATATGTATGTGTATAATATTTTATGTGATAAATATACATGTATGTGTATACATATACGCATATGTTGTGATTTAAGCCCAGCCGGTAATTCAGAACCACGCAGCCGCTCGCTCACTCCCTACCCCCATTCCTCCCCACAATCCCAGAGGAATGAGGAGGAGAATTGAAAGAATGTAACTCCCACGGGTTGAGATAAGAACAGTCCAGTAACTCAGGTATAACACAAACCATTACTGCTACCACCAATAATAATAATGGTAAGAAAAATAACAAGGGAATGGAATGCAACCGCTCACCACTCACCGACCGATACCCAGCCTGACCCGAGCAGAGATCTAGCTCTTCTGGGTAACTTCTCCCATTTTATATACTGGGCATGACATGCTGTGGTATGGAATACCCCTTTGACTAGTCTGGGACAGGTGTCCCGTCTCTGCTTCCTCTCGGCTTGCCCTCCTCCCTGGCAGAGCATGAGGCTCAGAAAGTCCTTGATCAGAGTTAAACATTACTTAGCAATAACTAAAAACATCAGTGTTATCAGCGTTGTTCCCAGGCTGAAAGTCAAAAAAACAGCACTGCACCATCTAGTAAGAAGGAGAAAAATGACTGCTACTGCTGAACCCAGGACAGTATAGCTACAGATATACAGTTTCTGTAGTTAAATACATCAGAAGAGTAGAATAAATATAAATTATATCAGAAAATTTCCAGTGTATAACTTTGGCATTTATTTTTCATATACTGCATAATAAAGTTAGTGAAAATAGTTCAGCAGACAATCAAATAACATTTTACCTACCTCTTATAAAACTTTCAAAGCATACCATATTTATTTATCTGGTCTTTTCTGTTCTTACATACAGTATAATACTGATTCACAAGTGGAGAAATACTAATAGAGCAGTTCTAGATTTAAGTCAAAACCTGTCTATACAAGAATGCCTAGGTTTAATTTTGTATATGTCAAAGCTCTGTTTTTCAGGGAGAGGCGAAAGCTGTTTGCTACCTTTGTTCTATTTTGATGTATTTATTTTTATTAATTTCTTCATCTTTATAAGCATGTGGTTGAACCTTATTTTAATCAGAAATTAGGGAAAAAATGATTAAAACCCATTATATTCCAAATGTTACTTTTTTCTGATGAAATAAAAATGTCACAAAAAAGAATTGTGTTTGGTTTCTTAAAAACTTTGGTTTTCTCTTTCACTTTGTCATTTTGGTTTGTATGAAATAATCTAAGAAAAAATACAGTTTCAGTTTGTGTTTTTAATTTATATTCAGTATTCTACCACTAAGATATCTAAGAATCCTTTTAGACTGCTTTCTATAAGGAATAATAAATATTATTATAGAAATAAATCTCTGCAAAATTAGTTAGAAAAACAATTATCTGTCATTCTACTTGAGCAAAATACATCTGGTAGAAGTGATTTACTTGGTCTTTTTCTATTTTTCCTTAAATATGGTACAGGGATTTTAACTCTGCTTTCACATCAGAACGAATACATGTTAATTTTATTGAACTATAATTTAGCCTGCTTCCCATGCAAGAGGTTGCCTTGGTTCACCTAAAATATTCTGCTGATGCCCAATAATAAAACCCATAATATTGTCACTCTCTTAGTTTAAACCCAGCCTGGCAACTCAATACCACTCAGCCACTCGCTCATACAGTGGGATGCGGAGGAAAATCAAAAGAATGTAAAAGTCACTGGTTGAGATAAGAACCAAATTGAAGAACTAAAATAAAGTGCAATATAATACTACTGATAATAATAATGATAAGGGAAATAACAAGGGAAGATAATATAAAACTAAAACTGGGGGAGGGAACCCCTAAACAAAAAAACACCTAATGAACCAAAATCATGCACAGTACAACTGCTCACCACCTGCTGACTGATACCCAGTGAGATCTGAGCAGTGGTCTGGGCCTTCCAGGTAAACTGGACATGACATGCTGTGGTATGGAATACCCCTTCGGCTAGTTTGGGTCAGGTGTCCTGTTTCTGCTTCCTCCCTGCTTCTTATGCCCTTCTTCCCTGGCAGAGCATGAGACGCTGAAAAGTACTTGATCAAGGTAAGTGCTACTTAGCAACAGCTAAAACATTGGTGTGTTATCAGCATTATTCTCAGACTAAAGCCAAAACAGCACTGTACCAGCTGCTAGGAAGAAAATGAACTCTATCACAGCCGAAACCAGGACAGTCATCTGACATCTTTATTTCTGGTGTGCTTCTTATAATAATAAGCAACTTGTCATGTCAGTTCTGACTTCCTGGCACAACTATATTTTTTCCTGTGTCTTTAAAATCTACAGGAAAGGTTACTAAGACCTTAAAAATGGCTGAGGATTCAAGGCAAGTTCCAACAGAAAACAACAAGATTACAGAAATTCTCCTTTTCAGCCTATCAGCATAATGAGAAACAGGAATGATCTTACTCAAGTATTAAACACTCACAGTGTAACTGCCTAAGTCATGGAGAAAAGGTGTAATGTGAGATTGTGGAGTGGCTAACTTTTTCCTATTGTCTATTATGATGGAAAAATTCTCTGTATAGTTCGTTGACACAATATGTCTGTCCTGTGAAGACTTTTGCTACATAAAAAATGGCTTCAAGCCATATATCCACTTTGTCTGCTGATCTCCCAGGATTTGATGCCATGAGGAAGTAATCTCCCTCCAAAATCATGACTGCATGTCTTCCCCTACATTGGAGTAACTTAGTGTTAGACTGTAGTTTATGCTGTCAAAACTTGTGTGCGTGAGCAGATGCCAGATTTCTAGAGAGTTGATGCACAAAAGGAAAGTGCTAGAGCTCAAACTGTCAACACCCCTATTTGTGAACAGATGCCAGGTCTCTCCAGACTTACAATACAATGGAAAAATGCTTCAACTGTCAACACCCTATATGGGAGCAGATGCTGGGTTTTGGCAGAGTCAAAATTAAGAGAGGAATATAGTATTAGCACCCAGCTTGCAAGGAAAGTCTGGGATTTGTGAGAGCTTATATCAAGGAATGGTACAGCACTGACCAGTGCTTCAGCTCATACCTTGAGAGTAGATGCCAGGAATGAATAAGTATTTGGAACCCTCCTCTAAAAATTTAAATCAATGTAAATTGGGACAACAACAAAAATGAAATAAACAAAAAGCCAAATAATTTTGTGTTTCCCTACTGTTGAATCTAATTTGTGATAGCAAGGCTAAACAATCAACGTGTATCACTGTGCCTTGTAATGGCGAGAGAAAAAATGCTGAAGTAAAAGGGCTAAAAGACAAAAACTTCTGCAATCATGTATGAGGGTGTCACAAACGGGTAATTTATATGACTTACAGAGCTATTACCAAAGTATCACCAAAAGTGATTTTATTAAGATATGGTGTTACAAAAATGTAACTTAAAGTTCAGTGGCAAGGTTCATTCTGTTACTTCACAAATATAACACAGATGCAAAACTACCAACACAGAATCGGAGTTACCAAGACAAATTCAAACTTCCCAATACAGAATCTTAGTGCACCATAATACAGGGTTATGTGCGTTATCTTATCATATCACTTAGCAAAGATCTGTGTATTGTATGAAGTGTCTCTGCCTGTATGAGCAACCTTGAGAGGTGTCCCAGTTCAAGGAACACCACCCTGCATCCAGCTGCTTAGCAGGAAGTAAGGCCCACTTAGACTATCATAATTATGGAATAAAGTGTTTGGCCTGCAATCAAGTTACATGTGATGAGAAAGATATACATGAGACTCCCTATACCCACAACTTTGTTCCTTGAAAATTAGTCTTGGAAGAACCGCCTGCTATTCACATGTCAGTTGCATGACTGGTGTTCCAAGCTCATATGCATCAATGCTCACAGTCTCACACTGTTCCTTTGAGGGTTTTCAGAGAACAGGTTAGGACTAGATAAATTCTTGGGCCAGTTACAGCATAGGCCTTTACATTCTTTGGAGCCAGTACCAATTTATTGCTAATTTGCTGGAGGAGTTGAGTGCATCCATCACAGAGGGAAATGCTTTGTCCTTTAACACTTACTTCTTCAACTATCTTTACCATCTTGTGTGTAGCTGCAACTGCATAGTTTGGGAATATCAATGCTTCTAACGAATAAAAGGGTTTTGGGGTATTTTGCTCAAAAAATCAATATAAGAGTAGTATTTTGAAGAAGTCTATTTCAAGTGATAAACAGGAGAATTCTGATGTGCTGTTTGAAACCTCTGTGTAATTCCGTCTCTGCAAAGACTGTCAACAAATAAAAATTGTTAATATTATTAGTCTTTATATATATAAGGTCATACTTTTTTTTTTTTTCCCCATCTTTGGAAGTGCAAAGGAATGCTCAGAAACTCAGATAAGATAGCATTTCACACCAGATCTGCATTCTTTTCCTATAGGACTGAACGAAGCGCTGTGTTAGGAATTTTAGCTACTGTTTAGATCTTCCATTATTTTTTTTTCCTGTTGTCAAGATAGGTAAGAAGTTGAATCAGACTTACCTGAGCAAGGAAGAGTACTATTCCAGAGATGAATCCCCAGGAATATCTCAGGAGAACTAGAGTCTTCCATTTTTGCCACACAGGAAGTGCTGATAGAAGGGCAACTCTGGATGGTGTCTCTGGGACAGTTTGTTGAATACCCACTAAGATAATTAAGCATAGCCAGTGACTTAGAAAATTGAAGAATAAACTGTTCTTGTTCACAGTATATAGTTTTTCACTTATATGGTGAGGCATGGGGCGAGCGCTGAGGGGGGCTCTCGCTTCTGGCACCAAGTGCCCGGCGCGTGCCGGGTGCGACCCGCTCCTGGGACAGCGGCAGGTGGGGAGTTTGACTGTGGCGGTACACCTGTCAAAGCGTAACGCAGGTGTCCTAAGGCGAGATCAGGGAGGATGGAAACCTCCCACGGAGCAGAAGGGCAAAAGCTCGCTTGATCTTGATTTTCAGTACCAATACAGACAATGAAAGCGAGGCCTCACGATCCTTCTGGCTTTCTGGCTTTTTGGGTTTTAAGCAGGAGGTGTCAGAAAAGTTACCACAGGGATAACTGGCTTGTGGCAACCAAACGTTCATAGCGACGTCGCATTTTGATCCTTTGATGTCTGCTCTTCCTATCATTGTGAAGCAGAATTCACCAAGCGTTGGATTGTTCACCCACTAATAGGTAACATCAGTTGGATTTAGACTGTCGTGAGACAGGTTAGTTTTACCCTACTGATGATATGTTGTTGCAATAGTAATTCTGCTCAGTACGAGAGGAACCACAGGTTCAGACCCCTGCTGCGTGCGCGTGGCTGAGGAGCCACTGGTGTGAGGCTACCATCTGCAAGCTTATGACTGAACACCTCTAAGTCAGAATCCCGTCTAGACATAGCGATACTGCAGCACTGCCAGTGCCTTGGTGGGCTTGCGATAGGCGGCCGCCCGCCTCCCTGGGGCGGGCCCAGTGCAGAGCGCCGCTTGTGGACCACATGATAGTGTGACACCTGGCGCTAAATCTTTTCCTCCTTGCTCACTAGCCTTCGTGCAAACATCCTAGGAGAAGGAAAACTCTAACTTAAAACCTGGGCAGATGGAGCTCGTCTAGCCTTGCAAGGCCGTCCATCTAGAGAAGGACACTCTAATTAAACCTAGGACCTGAGGACTTTACTGTCACCGTCCTAGTTATCTAGACCCTGGCAGATAAACCGCAGGCTTAAAGGGTGGGGCCAGTTCCGCGCACGCTGCGCCTCACCTAAAAAATCCTCTGCGCAGGCTCGAAGGGTTTCCTCACACTCGCACAGCCCCGTAGCGACAGGCGAGAGATGAAACGGCAGGTGATGAAGGTGCACTGGGAGC
This sequence comes from Coracopsis vasa, assembly GCA_026283785.1. NCBI lineage: Eukaryota > Metazoa > Chordata > Aves > Psittaciformes > Psittacidae > Coracopsis > Coracopsis vasa. Next base: position 18,892 of record JANHGB010058653.1, on the reverse strand, counting down.
CACAGACTCAGCCTTGCATGCAGGTAGTTCAGGACATTTGGTCACTTGAAATTGACCCAGGAGATGACACTGTTGTTAGGAAACATCATGTATGACCAAGCAGTCCTTTTTCACCTGGACCTGCCTATCTCACATTGCCCTTTTAGTCCTGTTCATGATTGCAGTGTGCATGGTTAAAACCATTCCAAAATCTTCGTTCGCGAAGTCAAGCCATCAATCAATCAATCAATCAAACATGTATGTTTCCTAATGCTTGTTTGTTTGTTTGTTTCCCACCAAAAATAGAAAGCTTAGAAGATGCAGCTAGGTAATATCCAGTTTTACCCAATCATATCTGAAAACAGAGAACCTTTACCCTCAGATCACAGACTTTCTACTTAGAACAAAGTAAAAGACCAAAGCTTGCAAGTGACTAATACAGCAAACTCAAGAATATGTGGGTGTTTCTGCTAGATGCTTTGAGTACTGTGGTTCTTTTGTTCTCATAACGACAGTAAAGCTTATTATTGTCCTCTTAAATTCAATCAAAATGCTTCAAAGATGATAATTCAGTGGGAGTGAGGCAAAAGGACCTTATTTGAATACCTATTTATTATGCAAAGAGCAGAACTGTGGTGTCATAACTGCTTTATCAGCTGTATATTCTAATGAAAACTTGAAAATAAACCCCCAAAACAGCTTAGGAATGGGGAACTGCAAATCCTCACTTTTGCATATCTGGTTCTTAAAATACTGCGTAAGTTTCAGTACTTAGTTCATGTGGAGATTTAGGCACTTCAGAACTAGGTTTGAAAGAGCCAACATCTGAGCCACCTTCAAACAATGCATAGACTGCCCAAAGGTAAGAAACAGGGGCAAGAAAAATGAAGCAAAATGAATTGAAATGCAAACTTTAATGACTTCAAAAACTGTTTTGGTGAGGTGTATTGTTTGGTTGTTTTTTTTGGTGGTTGGCTTTTTTTTTTTTTAATTTTGTTGGTTTTTTGGTTTTTGGTTTGTTTGGTTTGTTTGTTTTGTTTTGTTTTCTGCTTCCTTCCTTTCTTCCTTCCTTCCTTCCTTCCTTCCTTCCTTCCTTTCTTCCTTCCTTTCTTCCTTCCTTTTCTTTCTGGAGCTAGAACTGATTCCAAATTTTAAGTCCTTGCTCAGCCTGAGATGGAATTGAACCAAATATATACTAAATATACTACTCTTTAGTTATATGTACTTAGTGCATATACTATATATATAGTATATATACTAAATATACTATTTCAGAACAGAAATATAACTAAAGATTTGTAAAGTTGCATATTTAATTATGTCAGCCCTAAAAACTCTCTAGATATAAATAGATATTTCAGGATTCTTCTTGGTTCCCTTGGTACATTAATTGTTTTGTGTCTCGTAAAAGGAATATTTAATCTCTTCGTCTTTGCTTTTCATTCCTTACTCTTTCAGATTGTTAGGATTAAGAAGGCAAGAATTTAAAGGAAAAAGACTACAATGTGAAAATGTAAGAAATCATATGATGGGATACCAAGGAATTCCATATTGGAGACAGAGGTGAATATTTTCTTCAGATTTTGAAAAGTTTTAAAGTTTTGCTTGACTAATTGCAACCGGTGGGATCAATTTCACTTCTGTCCTGTCAGATTCTTAACCCGCTTACAATATCTATTATTTTTACAGGTTTATAAATCAATTGCTGCTAAAGTATAATTTAAATTTACATCATTATCTCTATATTATTTTTTTAATTGAAAGAGAAATCTGTAGTTTATATTTAAAATAAATTAAACCCACTTTTTTATTGTTTCTATATTGCACGGATATGTAATAATTTCTCTAATCTCACTATGTAACATTCAACAAGCACTTTTCATGTAAGAAAATTTATTTGCAAAAACTTGATGGAGAGAAAAATAATATATAGTGCTATACATTACTGAAAGTCTCTGGAGCAAGACAGAAATAAAATCTGTATAAAAATATTCTAATCTTTTCGTAGTAAATACTTTAAATGATCCAGTCTATCTACTAATTCTTATAATTTGCATTGATAATTAAGATCAAATTTACACTAAGATAAGACAGAAGCATGAGGCTCATCAGTTTACTTTGAAGAGTGGGAGCTATTTTTCTTGCTTTATGACCTCGTTCCACTTTATTTTTTCTACTTATTAGAAAAAAAATGTGTTTCTCAATCATTTCAGTGTCAGTTAAAAGGCAGCATATCTTCATTATCTAGTCATTGGTGCTAATTGTGCCATTAGTTATATTTCAGTTGCTTCACTTTTTTTTTCCTGCTGTTTATTTTCCCTCTAAAATATATGATTAGAAGAGTAAGACATGAGGATTTCCATATAATTCAGTGTCTACGTTTGAAGATCTGTACCTATTCCTACATTACTATTCCTTTATTTTGAATGTTGTGAGAATGCTGTCCCTGGTTAAAAGAATGGTGGCTATTTTTTAATTATAAGAATCCCAGTTATTATATGATTCTAACAATATAATTAAAAAATTAAGACTATGACTAAAGCTTGTAGAATTATAACTAGTTAAAGAAACTCATTAAACTAATAGGCAGTATGAATAAATACAATGTATTTAAAATGAACACGTAAGATTAATACAAAAAATTAATGCAAGGTTTTTGGCAAACTATTTAAGAACACAGAGTGAATTCTTGGCAATTATGTTTTATTAGTCTTTTTTTGTAGACATGATAATATCCATCTGCCTTTTAATTTACTGATATTGTTGCATGATATGGAAGAATTTAAGAAATAAATTAACATTCTAAATATTATATTAAATAATATAATAGTGGAAGTTTCCAAAGACATTTTGTTATATTCTGCTACTAAAAGATTTAGTCTTTAAGCAATTTTATGCATTTAAATTCTAGTCCTGGAACTGCTTGCATGCGTACAGTTTTACATACTGTGCACTTCAACCAAAGGCCTCTGAGGTCAATAAAAGAAAGAGATTTGAAGTTATAATGCTACATTGTGCACAGATGACAACAGTTATTTATTTCACAGTAAGTAAGTAAAAGATAAAAAGGAAGAATAAGATTTCAGATGTGGATAGGTATTAAATTTTAAATTTTAATTCATCATTATTCTAGATGAGGAAGTGATGGGGTCGCTAGAACTTTGATCTTAATATTACAAGATAGAAAGAAACCTTTAATTTGTATTTTTAATACAAACATCACATACTCAGTAACACTTCTGATAAATGACCTAGTCTGAAGTTATATGTGTAATATTGCAATTACTAATACATGTAACTATAGTAAGTATAGGTAAATGCCTCAGGCAGCGCTAAAAATAATTTACAAAAAAGATCTTCTAAAAAAGCTATTAAGTAATTAAAAAATAAAAGGTCATGTAAAGAAGATGTAAAAATAGATCATTAGTATAAAAAACTTTCAAGAAACAACACAGACCACATTCTTTGGCAGATGCGTTGCAGAAACTGTGTTTCATATTAAATAAATTTCTCTAGAATAACCATGTTTGAAAGCAGTGTAAATGTTGTGTATTCTTTGCATGTATAGGTTTCACTTTCAAGAGCTTCAGCCTACTATGTCTTCTTTACCTGGATTTCTAAATCAGTAATTTTCTCAAATGTCTCTGCAACTTGAAAAATATACTATTGCCGAAATATATTCTCCTGAGGAAGCTAACCTAAAAGCAGCTGTCTGCCATATCTTTTGGTTTGCTCACTCTTCTATCAGAAGACAAGCTGCAGGAATAAAATTGTTCGTGTAAGTACCACATAATCATTCTTTCCTAGATTATCAATATAAAACCAGATAGATGATGTGATGAGAAAAGACAAATTTGTAAGGTACAAGAGAAAAATACATGTTGAATTCACCTTTTTGTATGTGTAGCTCAGTAGTCTGTAGAAGGTATATAATACTGACAACACAGTATCAGCCTGCAATTTTTCCTACTTTTGTTGTAATTCTTTCATTATAAATCAAATAAAGCTGGAGGTTTCTAGAAGAGTCAAACTCCATAGCAGAGCAAAGTACAGATAATGGTGCCACATTAAGTGAGTTTGTTCACACCTGGTTGTTTTTTTTGGTGATCAGTTTCTTCTGCTTTATGAACATGAAATTCAAAAGATCTTGAGCAGCAAAGGTGGAAATGTACTCATCTCTTTTCCCTATTTCTATTATCTTTTAGTTTTTAAAGATTCTACTTTCTATTAATAAAGACAATGCTGAGGTCAACCTGTGAGCAGTAGTCGTAATTATCTGTCTGGCAGCTAAGCTAGGATAAACAGAAAACATCAGTTTCTATTAGTGGTCTGCATTGTAAAGAGGATAATAATTCTATGACTGCAGAAGGTAAATGCTAACATAAGTTACTTATTAAACGGCAAAAATTATTCCAGCTTCACATACCTAAAATATGGGTGTTTAACTGTTATTTTTTTTCTGCTTCAAGCTGAAAAATTTTTAGCTGCAGGAATGTACTCCAATCAGATAACTGCAGCCTTATTAGTTCCAATTTCTTTTCTTAAGCTATGTATGGTCCAGACTATCCTGTTTTAACTCTACAGTTAATGTATTTCAGCAGGCTTATTGTTTCCAGTACACTTTCACTCAGACACTGCCAGCTCATGTTAGAAATTCACAGTCAAATTTAGTGGCATGAATCCCTTCTCCATCTTTTCTTGATTTAAAGTATGAATAGCAAATTTAATAAAAGAGGTAAATTGTGCCAATACTCTAAACAAAATTAATTATATAAACTGCAGAGCATTGTCCAAATTCTTCACGTGAATTTACAATAAGTAGGAATTTTTTTTAATAAAATAAATAAATTTGGCTCTAGATAAATTATTTAATAAGATGGCAATAGCTGAACGCAATAACTGGATATTTAGCAATAAAAATTTTATGTTTGATTGTCACTATTGTTTTTGTTTAATTTTTCTGAATGAAAAAAATGTGGGGGTTTTGTTTGTTTTCTTGTTTTCTTACAGAGTATAATGATAGGTGGAATTCTAACTGTTATCTTTAAAAATTATTATAATATTGAAGAAATAACAAGTCAGCTGTTTCAGGCAAGTGTTACAGGTATAAATTCACATCACTTGTGAATTTGCATGTTGGGTTCATAGTATATAAACAAATTAATAATGCATCATGTGTCTAGTAGTTTATTTTATATTTGAATATTAAATTCAATTCCAGAGTAACTCAACATGCTTGATCTCCTTCAGTTGTTTTGGTAAGAACACCTATTAATTATTAGACTGAGCTTTAAAAATCTGGAGATTAATTTGTATCAACTAGCTTATTTCTAGACAAGGTATCATTGAGGTGAATGCTCAATGAGGAATTAGTACTATGAAGCTTAAAACTGGTGTTTTGGGAGGTAGATCTTAATATAAGAAAGAGTTAAGACTATAGTGTGTAAGGCATACACTATGTAATACTAACAATACTGTTTTACATTTGTGGGGAAAGGGAGTGAGAGGCATGAACTAGAAATATCTCAATTTTTGTACATACTGTCTTGGATTTCATGTAGGATAGTTCTCTGTGATTAACCCTATTTCACATCAGCCTACTTTTTAATGGAGTGTAAGATTTAAATGAGAAGGGATAGTGGTATGTACATAGAAAGGAGAAGTTGCCGACAAGAGTATTTTGCCTAAATGTAAAATTCTCATGCCACTCTGCAAAGCTTTGATTTGTGGTTTGTTTGGAGTTTTTTATGAGGTTTTTATTTTGGGGTTCTATGGTGATAAACATTGATGTTGAGGATTTTTAAAGAAGATAAGCCGAAGAAGTTAAAGTAAAACTGCGAGAGAAAAATATGAACAGAAAACAAAAGTTGCATGCTACTGCTAAAATCAAGTTAAACCTGTCAGTTTTTAGCATATGTAGCCTAGGCATAAAAAGGTTTAGCATAGATAAGCCATAGGTAGATGTGTACAAATAAGTTATTATTGTCACAGCTACATTTTTACAGCATTAATATAACAGCAACAATAACAGCAAGGTACCTTAAAAATACATTGGGAGAAACCAAACAGAAATTCTGCTGAATATTCAAGTTGCCAAACCTCCTGGTTCTCAGGGAAATTTCACACTAATTTTCTGGACAGAATTGGAGAAAGATAGGAACGTAGATTTCATATGAAGCATCTGCTATAACTGTACAACACTATTTTCAAAGCCAAACAATTTTGGTTTTGAGAACATGACTATATTTAAATTTATTTGAAACTTTGGTATTATGCTTAGATTCAAACAAGCTTAGACGTCACTTAGAGGTATGAAATCATACAGATAAAAATTAAGAAGTTGTTTCCAGAAGAACACTCTTTATTTGATTTCATTGAGCTTTGGATAAGGTCTTACAATAACCCTAATCAGTGTCTGTAAATAAGTATTTAACAGCACATAAGAGGTGGCTATATATCACACAAAGAACAAAAATACTGGAACTAATAGAATCAATCAACAGAAGCTCCATCCAGGAGATATTAGTTTTGGGACATTTTGTGAATCTGAGTACCTCTCAGGATCAGTAGGGTAAAAATAGAGCTGAATATCATCAAAATAATAGTGTAGTGATGAATTAGACTGTTCCATTGGAAGACTGAAGCCAATGATAGATGGATGATAGGAATCAGTTTTGTGAGCAGGCAATCTCACATGAAACAGATTTCTAAGACAGATAGACTATAATTTTTTGAGTAATTTCAGGCCTAAAGTTTCTCATTTATTCACTGAACCCTGAACTAAGAAAGGCTTACACTAATAAAATTAAAGAAGAAAATATTCTGAGTATGGTCAATAATATATATTTATAAGATTAGGAATATATCATTGTCTCAAAAATTCACTGAAAAATTAATAACATTTACAAATTTATAACTAACAATAAAGTATGTGCTATTCTTTATTAGTGAATAAAATTTAACCCACTTGGCTCATATGTGCGTATATGGAAATCCTGTCTTGCACAAGCAGTGACCTATGAATAGATATTTACATGAGAAAAAGCTTTCATCTCTTACTTTTTGACAACATGGCATACTGGAAACTATATTTAAATGCTGTACTGCATGTTATCCCAAAAGGTTGTTATTAAAACTTTCTACAAGATACGATAAAATGAAAATAAAAAAAACCACCTCACACATTGCGTGAAAGCATATATGATTCTAACCATACAGGGAATCAGTTTGCTATTAGCTTTTGTCCTGGGTTCAGCAGTAGCAGTCATTTTTTCTCCTTCTTAGCTGGTGCAGTCCTGTGTTTTTGACTTTTGGCCTGGGAACAGCACTGATAACACCGATGTTTTCTGTTGTGGCTTAGTAATGTTTAGTCTGAGCAAGGACTTTCTGAGCCTCATGCTCTCATGCTCTGCCAGGGAGGAGAGGAAGCTGGGAGGAAGCAGAGACAGGACACCTGACCCAACCTAGCCAAAGAGGCATTCCATACCACAGCACGTCATGCCCAGGATATAGAACTGGATGCAGTGACCCAGAAGGGCTAGACCACTGCTGGGTAGGGCTGGGTATCGGTCGGCAGGTGGTGAGAGGTTGTGTTCTCTCCTCTTGTTATTTCCTTTATCATTATTATTATTGGTGGTAGTAGTAAAGATTTGTGTTATACCTTAGTTACTGGACGGTTCTTATCTTAACCCGTGGGAGTTACATTCTTTTCGATTCTCCTCCCCATCCCTCCGGTAGCAGGGGGACGGAAAGAAAGGGAGAAGTGAGAGACAGACTGCGTGGCTGATTTATGGCTGACTGGGTTTAAAACATGACAGCTTTTTACATACAGTATTATTGACACAATTTCACCTTTTAAAAATAACTTATATGCTTGCAATAAATCTTTATATTTTTCATAAGGTAATTAAAACAACTAAAAAAAATGACACATTATTTAAGTGTAGTGAGAAGATTTCTGGGGTTTATAGCAATATTTTTTATGTATATCTAAAGTTACAAAAATAAGATTGGCTTATGTATGCAGTGCATTTAGATAGTGACAAATTGAATTCAACTGTCTATAAATGCATAACAGTGATTTATTTAACTATTTGCCCTATTACAATTAATGTCAACTGTTAATATATGATTGACAATTCTATATGAATACATAATGTGGGGACACTGAAAAATATTTTTTCCAGTGCTCTGTGATATGAAGTAGGACTAGGAATGTCTGTACAACATCATACAGTCAGCTATACAATCTCTCAAGCTGATTTGTGTTTCAGAAGTACTTTAGCCACAATGATGCATAGTATGGTATAGGGTTACATTATATATTCACGGTCATGAAAAAGGTTATGAGTATCCTCATTCAATATGTGGTACAAAGATGATTTGTGTAAGGAACAGGTCTTGTAAGCTGAACACAAGAGCCTGATAAGACCAACGTAATCAACTTGCTTTGGCTGTGTATAGGCTGCAAAGCATGCTTTTTAGCTATGAATACTACAGTCCGAGTAATATGATTGGAGTACACATTGCTAACATGGTCATAGTACTTCATTTTTATCTGCTTTATATGTTTCCTTTTCTTCAAATTGGAGAACATATCTTCTGTTACCTGAAAGAAATTATTTCACTTTTTTTTTGCCGTAGTGTTTCCATTTTAAAATAAAGATGTCTTATTTAATTGTTGGGGAAACCTGGAGAAATGTCAGGAAAGTCTTACTACTTAGAGAAAATCTATGCATTTAAAGAGAAAAATTCTTCCCCGTGAAGTCATGTCCAGATGGTTGCTGTCAGTATATGTCCATGGTGTGTGTGCCAGCTTTGACTTCCTCTGCCAAAAAGGAGACATTATTCCATGAGTAGCCATTGTCACACATTGATAAATATATATTGGTAAATATCAGGAATTAACATTTTTTTGATTAATGCAACACATTCCTTTTATTTAATACAAAAAAGTATAGTTTTGTTTTGCTTTTTTGTTTGTGTTTTTGGTTTTTTGCCACCAAAGTTCAATTAAACAAAACACAACTAAGATAAGAGCCTTCACATAAGCAATTGAACTGATTAAATATATCTTCAATGATTCCAAAAGTCTCTTTTCATAGAGTTTGATTATTGGAGCACTGTAACTATACAAATGCAGACTAGATATACTAGTTTTTAAAATAATTACCCTGATTTTTTTTTTTTTTTTACTTTTTTATATACTTTTTAATGTAGAGACGTTCACCCTAGAACGAACAAAGTTGTCTGAGGTACCCATCTGGAAATCACAGATGAGTAACTGATTCAAAACAAATCTGTGCAACTAGAAGCTGAAAAATTCCAGCCTTCATTTTAGTTTTAGTATATACATCATGTACCTATATCCTGTGATTTTGCAGTTCTTTGTGCATTTCTGCTAGGATGTACTGATAAAATGCAGGACTAATTGCAATGAATGACCAAAATAATTAAGAATAATAAAATAATTAAGAAGTGGATAAAGCAAAATAGTTCTCTTTAAAATAGTTAACTAATCTGCTTTCTGCTCTGTAAATGCTAGAAGAAAAAGACAGGTAATAGGTTCATTGCTGTAAGATGAGTAAGTCTCTCATATCTGTGACTTTTCCGGCTGAGGGATGATCTCTAGAATTAAAGAGCACCTTTCATTTAAAAAAGGTTGGATAAACTTCAGGGTTTAGTTTGCACTGCCATTTCTTTATCTTTTCTCTTTACAAATGGCTTGAATAACAAGTGGCAGAATGTTACTGATACTAAAAGCCTTAGTGTAAAAAAAAAGGCAAAATGAATTTCCAAAAAGATTGAGATGTAAATAAGATAAAGAATATTCTTCCAAGCTCACTTTTCCCTTACAGTTGTTAGCTATTACTGTTTGCCTGTTGTCCAGTGGATAAGGACAATGTCATTCATTACAGAATTAATGTCAAAGAAACATATCCAAAAGCCATGCCATTTACTCTGCGTATTCAACATAAGATATACATGAGAATGGTCCCTTGAATAAACTCCAGTCAGATCATTCACTTTAACAGTGTCCTGTCAAGTGAAGAGTTTCACATTGGTCATCTATTTAACAGCTCAGCTAAAGCTGAATTCTTTTAAATCATATTGTTTCAAGATGTATTTTTTTTATTTCTCTGTTTTATTTCATTTGATAGATTTGACATGCAACTATTTTGTAAATTTTAGCCTCCCTTTTCTTTTTGGTTGGTTTTCTCCTTGTTTATTTGCACTATTTGGTATACAAGAAGAGTAAAATTCTAATGTAGAAATATATTCTGATTCAAGATGAGAGGAATTATATCAGAAAATATTCATAGTATTCTTTAACAACTGAAATTTGAGCAGTAATTGTTCTTAAATCAAAATCACTTTATTTTGAAAGTGTAGGATTCTCTACACTTTATTTTTAAATATATTACTTTATAAGTAGCACATATATATATATGCTTTCACTCAAATGTCTTAATTTTAAGTGGTACACATTGCTACAAGTAAAGCTCAGAATAAGGGTTCCTAATCTCTCATTTATGTTAGGTATTTATTTCAAAATCCATTACATACTTTGACAAGAAATTCTTTTGGGATGGGAGAGAGTATGTTTTTATTCTTTATATAGTACCTAAGACTAGAGATCAAAGAGTGGTTTATTTAATGGCCTAAATGCAGAGTAGGGTCTCTGACCAATCTGGTTTAAAGATACATATAATCTGCAGGTTACAGATGGCTAGGGTAAACTAAGTGCATCTTGTTTACATATTTCTTGTTTCTTTTTCAGATTCATTCAAGAAGAAGAATCAGGATTTGTGTCCAGATAACTAAGCTAGCACAGGAGATCTTATAGAGCTTTTAGATGGCATATCCTACAAAGAAAAAGTAAACTATTAGGCATGAGAATGTAGGATAGGAAACATTTAAAACCCTAATTTATGATTTTAAATTATCCTAGCCCTTAAGCAGTGAAACTTTTACAATGATATTTTTTGGGTCACTGTGAAAAACAAAGTCACAGTCTAGCCAAAATTTCTGATTAGGCTATCAGATTTAATTATAAATGGAACTATTCTAAGAAATCAAATTTATATTGAGGAAGAGAACTGTGAAATGTAAAAGAAGATGATACACAAATGATTTTCGTTCTTTGAACTCAGTAGTTTTTAACTGCATACCATACCATCTCCATACCTGCTCTCTCAGTGGTCATAGTTGCCTAATTAACTTTTCTTTCACCCATCAAATGCAATTCTGAAGATCATGCAGAATTAAAATGCTGATACTCATCTTTGTTCAAGCCATTCTGATTTCAGTTAACAATTTAGTAATCATAAAAACCCAAGCAGGCAGGAAAAAATACCATGTAAATTATCTACTGATCAGTAGTTCTTAAGCTACAATATACAAAACAGTAATATGGAATGACAGCACCTTTCAGATGAATCACCATGGAATCAGTAAGCTCTTATATTTCACTGTTTTGTATCACTGAAAGACTAACATTAAATTAATTAGCATTTTTTATTATGCTATTAAAGTAATAATTCACTGGCTTTCAAAACCTACAGTAAGTAATAATAAGACTTTGTTAACTATTCTGCATAGTTTTGTTTTTTGAAATGAGTTCAGTTCTTTCCACAATGGTAACTATTACAACCACTGGCATAGACAGAAGGATACACAGGCATGCACATCCTAACCAACACTTTTTTTGAAGGCAAACTGGGGGAAAGTGGTATGTCTAAATGAAAATTATATGGTTCTAAAGATATGTGAAAGACATTTAATATTGTCCAGTTGAGACACAGAAATAATATGTTGAAATGCTTTAATATGATAGAATGTTGAAACTTCTCCTAGCGTCCCGTTAAAAGTATTCTTATGAAACTTGCGTGGATTACCAGAAGATTATGAAAACTTGTCCTCACTTTGTTTCATCTTTTGCAAGGGTCCAATGCAGCAACAGGTACTTTTAATGCAGCTTTCTCTGTAGGACCTAAATGGAAAAACAGGCATGAAATATTGGTTTTGTAAGCTAACTTTCCCCTATGATCTAGGGCATCCATTCATAATTCAAGTGTTATCACCTCTAGAAAGTTCTAATGCTTAGACAAGAAAGATTCCCACACCAGTGTTATGGTTGTGAAGTTAAAGTCTAGGCTGAATGCCCTCAGCAACAGTTTGTGTGATAATCTGCAACAAAAACCTCATCTGCATCTTCAATGTAATGTAGTTTTATCCTGGCCTAAACCAGGAAAACATATAAATTATTAAACAACTGCTAGTCAGATCAGAAGATTAATTCCCCAACAGCTGAAATCAAGAATATATTTCAAACTCAAGAAAAAAATTTATGGTGAATTCTAACAAAAACTAACTTGATAAAAGGTTTGGGTTTATTTGTTGGTTTGTTTGTTTGTTTGCTTGCTTGTTTGCCAGTATGAATAAATTTTCCAGGTTCACTGTACTGATAAAACTTTTTGCACAGCATCTTCCCACATCCCACAGTTTGCTGAAACCAATACAGCATGAAATAATTTGTTAGGGATATATGATGCAAAATTGCTAACTCAGCATATCCTCAATGAAGATGTTGCACTATTAGATGTATTCAACTATTTTTGTTTCTCTTTCTCAGCAGTTATCCTTACTGATAAAGTCAGTGTTTCATCTCAGCGTGAAATAATATTAGATAACATTGCATTCTGGGGAAATGGAAAAAATAAGGACTCCACAAATGAGAATGAGTTAGAAATGCTCTTGCTGTAGAGGCCTTGGAGCCATAAATGAGAAACCGATGAATGTACTTAGTAAGGGACTTAACATAAAACCTTTCTCTTGCTGTAAATTTCTTATTCTTTAGCATATTTTACTTATGAAAAGCATTTTTTGATAAGTGCTACAGGACAATCTCCATACATTATCCGGGCTTCCCTAATCAAGTGGGTTTTGTTTTGGTTTGTGGGTTGTTATTTATTTTTTCATTTTACTAAGAAGTGCCTGGCCAGAGAACATTTCATTGATATTCTAAAAATGGACACGATTTTCTTTGCAGTGTTTCTCCTGTAGAAATACATACAATGAAAAAGTAAATAATGTGATTAAGGATTAAAGCAAAATAGACCTAAAGGACAGTATTAATCACACCTATCTTTAAATATCTAGTAACATAATGAGTAACATCCCAGCTAGCTAATCAGGCAACTTTTATAATAAATTAAAGTTTTTATGATATTCATTTAACCTATATTGGATCCATAGAGTATGCTAAGCTGCATTGCAGTCATAGCCATAGTGCTCTTTTATCTTTAAAGGCAACTTGCACAACCACATTGTGACAACCTGAATGCTAGGTCAGATGAATTTAACCCATACATTTTTTTAATATCTGCTCCAAAATTATTTCCTCAAAACAATATTTTTCCAGACAGATGTAGTTTATGACTTAATTTCATACAGTCTATAGCCATGGATCTCCTGTGGAATATTTTATCCAGTTATGTAAAAATCTTGGGCTTACTAATAACGCACCAGGAATGACTATGAATAGCAGAAGCACAAACTACAGGCTGTGGAGAGAATGGATTAAAAGCAGCCCTGAGGAGAAATACTTGGGGCTGTTGGTTGACAAGAAGATGAAAACAAGCTGGCAGTGTGCACTTGCAGCCTAGAAAGCCAACCATATCCTGGACTGCATCAAAAGGACTGAGATCAACACATCAAGGGAGTATTTCTCCACCTCTACTTTACTCTCATGAGACCTCACCTGGAGTAGTGTGTTCAGCTCTGGGGCCCACAGCACATAAAGTAGATGGACCTGTTGAAATGAGTCCAGAGAAGGGCCACAAAGATGATCAGAGGGCTGGAGCACCTCTCCTGTGAGAACAGGCTGAGTTGGGCTTGTTCAGCCTGAGAAGGCTCTGGGAAGATATTAGAGCAGCTTCTAGTGCTTAAAGGGGGCCTAGAAGAAAGCTGGGGAGGACTTTTTTATAAGAGCAAGGACTGAGAGGATGGGGGAGTGGGGAGGGTTGTGGTGGTTCTAAACTGAAAGAGAGTAGATTTAGATGAGACTTTTGGAAAAAAATCTTCTCTATGTGGGTGGTGAGACACTGGCACAGGTTGCCTAGGGAAGTTGTGGATGCCCCATCCTGGAAGTGTTCAAGGCTAGGTTGAATGGGGCTTTGAGCAACCTGATCTACTGGAAGTTGTCCCTGCCCATGGCAAGGGTGTTGGAGCTAGATGATCTTTAAGGTCCCTTCCAACCCAAAACATTCTATGATTCTATGACTCTCTGATTCTATGCACACTTTGCATCTGTGACTAAGCACTGATTACGAAATACTGGTATCAATTCGTTATGACAAAGTCAGAAATTATTTTTTCACTTTTTTCATTGGATGGCACTGCTCTGTATAAATATATGTGGCCCTCTCATGTCATTGAAAAGTATGATTTTCTATTTTGGCTTGAATTCAAACAGGAACAGAAAATTCTTTGATTAATTTTATAAAAGAAGTCATAAAGCTTTTCCGTGGAGCTAGAAAGTGCTTTCAATGAGTATCTTTGCAATATTAGATTTTGTTCTAGTAAAAAAACCCTAAACAAGCAGGTTTTTTTAATCACTAAGTATTTGTTAAAGATAGCAACAAATCTTTCATACATATAAGGAACTGGAAAATCTTTTCAAAGTACTGGGGCTCATTGCAGAATACATTAATGGATCTTTTTTCAGATGTAGCCCATTTGTAAGTAATGTGCCTGTGCTTCTTCTCTTCAAACATCTTTCAAGATTTTTCTAACTTTGCTTTATTTAACTGAACTCTTTCAAGATTTTTCTAACTTTGCTTTATTTAACTGAACGCCACTGTAGTTTATAGGAAGAAAAACATTAAAATTTCTTTACTTTGCAATATTCTTTACATCTAAGATTAGATAAATTTATGAAAACATGTACTTACTAGATGACTGCATGTCTTTCTCATTTGAATGTTGTTAAAATTATTTCATCCAAATCTAAATCTACCTTATATGTGCATACATATCTTACGTGATTCCTTGTGGAAATATTTTTTTAAATGTACTATGGTATTTTTGTCAGGGAATTTAAACTCTTCTTCTGTAGTATTAACAGCTCTTTGATGGAATTATCTCAAACACTCAAACTTTCTGAGCAGCTTTACCTAGCCATTCTAATAACATTAAAAAAAACAAAACAAAACAAAACAAAAAAAACACAACAAAAAAACCCCACTTAAATAAGACTATATTTTCTCATAATATTGAATATTCCTAGGAAAATAAAAACAACAGCAACAAAAAAACCACCCAAAACAAACAAAACCAACCAACCAACCAAACAAAACCACAAAAAAACTGCATGCAAAAGGATACAGTTCTGTAGCAATCATAAGGAACCATTATGCTGGCTGTAAATGGTATAGAAACATAGAATCATAGAATATCTCAGGTTGGAAGGGACCCATGAGGATAATCCATAAGAGTCCAACTCCCTGCTCCTTGCAGAACTACCTAAAACCAAATCATATGACTAAGAGCATTGTCCAGACACTTCTTGAGCTCTGACAGGCTTGGTGCTGTGACCACTTCCCCAGGAAGCCTGTTCCAGTGATCTACCATCCCCTCAGTGAAGAACCATTTCCTAATGTTCAATCTGAACTTCTGCTTATGCAACTTCATTCTATTTCCTCATGTCTATCAGAGTCATCTGATAGATGATATCTATCTGATATCTAGTCATCAGAGAGAGTAGATTAGCACACCCTCACTCCACTGCTCCCCTTGAGGAATTTGTACACTGTGATGAAGTCACTGCAGTAGCTTTATACCAGTTGTGTGAACAGAATTTATTCCTTCTTAAACTCCTGAGATATAAGATTTTTAAATAATGACATTTTTCATGCACTTTCATACATATAGAAATAGTCAGTAGCTTATTTTCAAAGGTCTCTAACGGCAGGTTTGAATTCTTCTTCTTGTGAAAAACAAATGTGAGTCATGATAATGACAGTAACTCAGTTTTACAGAACTGAATACAAAATAGTTGCCATGTAACAAAATATATGCACATAGACACATTAATAGATACTGGATTGTACAAAAAACAAAAGCAAAAAATCCAAAAAAACCCACAACCCTTTTTTGAATTATTAAAGTCTCAAGGAGAAAAAAACCCTGCATTAAATCTTTCTTCTGTCTCACTTTATAGACCACTTATCACTTTCTAAATAGTCCTGAAGATCTGATTAATTCTGCATTTGTATCTTCATTCATGTAATATACATGTATACACACAGACGTACATTTTAACAAGATGTATATTTGTATACACAGACTTTATTACATATATTAAAAGACAACATGAATTTTTCAGAGTTATTCAGAATTATTTGTGGAATCACATTTTCTACTACCCTATGAATACCTATGAAAACTTCCTCCCACAAAATTCCCTCATTTGTCTTCTATAAATAGTCTCCATCCTCTTTAATAATCCTGTAGTGAGATGTTTCTGTTTTCCTCCAACAGTTTAATAAGTAAATAAATTTACTTCAACCATCTGCAGCTGGCATAACTAGCACAAATTGATGTAACTAAAAGTCATTAAAATATTTCTTTACAGGAAACACAACAGTTGAAATCACTACTCTGGTTAAATTAATAGCGTAGTGAATTTTGACACTGACTTCAGCAAAGTAAAGGTTCTGTTACCCAGTATTTTGTTAATGCAGTTTATGTAATATGTGCCTATAGAATATAGTGCTCTATTTACAACAGTTCATCCTTACCTATGCTTCCTGACGGTGAGTGTGGTGCAGCAAAAGCAGGGAATAAAGCATTTTGGTTTTGCAATAGATCTGCGTGATGAAGCAAGAGTTGCAATCAGATTCGTAACTACTTTTCTGCTGGCAAATCATTTCCATTAGGACTCCCAAGGATGATTTCAGAGACTGCTGAAGCCCTAAATTGCTGCAGAATGACCTGAGTATTCTTATTTTTTTATCCCATAACAAACAAGAATGTGTTTCCTTTGTACAAAGTTGGTATACTCCTACGGTTTCATTGACATTTTGAAAAGAGGTGTATCATCTGATGATGCTTTGTAGTTTCAGAATATCTTTAATTAATTGTCACATACTTTTACAGTCATCATGGTAATACAAGTTTCAGATTACATTTAAACCTTTTATAATTGGAATCTTTGAATACTGATTTTTTTTATAATGCTGTGTATAATATTATATTATGTAAATTAAATTATTAAAATATAAGATTCAAACAGCAGAGTTATTAAAATAACACAGAAGAAACTGCATGAACTCACTCCTTTGCCTCAATGTATGCTAATAACTCAGCAAATCTTTTAGCTATCAATATTAAGAGTGTGACAAAACTTTGAAGAGTGTAACATAGAATAATTACCTTTATGAAACACCTAACAATAATGCTATATAGAAGTGAGATGATTCATTGAGCTTAAGCCATATCCTTCAATTATGATATGGTTGTGGAATTTTTTCAGCGGAAGCTTGCAAGAACGCTAGTGTCTATAATTCAATGACTATGCAAGGCACACTATGAAAGCAAATAAAGATGCTATAGCTAGTGGCATGTTGAGGCCTTTTCTGCTGTCTCCTTTATGCAAAAACTATCTCTTCAGCACTGTTTCTATGAAACATTTCACTTCTAACAGTATGTGATGTTCAAGAGACACTTTCTGTGTTTGCCTCAAAACAACACGAAAGATAGAAGGACCTGACACTGTTCGTTACCGCTCGGGTTCCCTAGTGCTCTACCAAGGTGCTGGATGGTTTTCCTGTGGTGTCTGCCCTGAGGCCGCGAAGATCAACTGCCCCGGCAACAAACTGCCCGGAGACACCGACAGACACTGCGGCGCCTGCAGGGGCACAGCGTGAACTGGGGCTGGGGTTTACCTGACACCGCGAAAATGAGTCTGCACCCGGGAGTGGGATCCAAGAGACTCTGACCCTATAAACTGGCAACCGGCCTTCAGCTGCGTGGTGTGCCCCTTCACTCTGGATCTCGGCAGAATCACTGGCTAGCTACGAGGACCACAATTTCAACTGAAATAATTTCGACTCGCTGACAGAGAAGACGTCACTAGATCTATGGAGTGGTGAACCTATTTATCTGTTTTCTTTCCTCCTTTATTTTCTTTTTCATTTTCTCCTTCTAATTCGTGCCTTTTATAAGAATAAGAACTTGCCACGACCTTTGCTCCGGCTGACCGAGTTTTAGGGAAGTTTACAATAAAATTAATTGGGCCTGTGGCTTCTCTCAAGACCCGCGCACAGTGTGGTGAAAGATCAGCTCCCTCACACCCGCCAGAGCACACTGTTTTATGATTTATGAGACAGGAAACCTATGTAGATTAGAGATGCTTAAACAATTAGAGTTTCTGCTGCATCCTGATGAAAATATATCTGAATTTCTTGTAGATCATGCTCGCGTGCTTTCTTTTTTTTTTTTCCCTATAGATTTGCTGTGACTTTTCACGTACACAGAACATTGCTGGCACAATATCAATATCTAGAATATTACTTTGTACATTTTGTCTCGAGATAATTTTTTCCCCTATCAACTTTAACATGCAGTGATTCTTGTGTTACTTTTGATAAATAAAATGTGGTGCTTAATAAAAGATAAATGTATGCTTCTTCAAGAATAAGTTTTTTGTATGTGAGGCTACAATTATCAATCCAGACTGATGCACGGAATCAGACTCTATAATTCAGAGAGAGTTATAAAGCAGGTATGTTTTATTACAGCGCCGGGTGCAAGGGGGATCATTCCTCCTAACTTGCACACCGAGGGGTTAAGCAAGCGGATATTTATTATACACAAACATGCATATTCATTATGTTATCGAGAGAGAGGC
>JANHGB010058650.1:0-37303 GCA_026283785.1 Coracopsis vasa | reverse complement strand
GTTAAACCTTAGTTACAAAACTGTTCTTATAGGGGATATGTTAGTTCACACAAGTATTACATGTTGTGTATTTTAGTTTATTTCCATAAACAGTAAAAATTGTGTGTGTTGCAAAGACAGCGCTGTGATAGACGTTATACAGGGTAAGATTTTCAGAAGTTTTTGAGAATCTTTGCTGAACTGCCATTTTTTGGGAATGATTTAAACATTTAGGTACCCAAGTCTCATTGTAACTCCAGAAGACTTTCAGCTTCTTGTTTTGAAAACACTGGTCCAAGTTATGTAGGTGTCTTTTCTAAAATACTTTTGTTGTACTCAATTTCATTTGGTGTAGAATGTAGGGGAGGAGCATGCACTGAAATACTCTGAGTACATGCAAAGCAATCATCAGTCTAAGGGCAGAAGGGTGTTTACTGGGGTGAGTGGAGATCAGGTGGAGGCCACCAGTGCCACTCTCAGGGGTGACCAGTTTACAGTTTCTCATTTATTTACATCAGGCATAGAGTGAGCACAACTTGTCCATCTGTAACTCATTTCAAGCTTCAGTGTGCAGTTAAGTGGCTCCATAAACCTTAGTGATTTCCACATGTAGGCTTTGGTATGCAAGTGTTGTCGTTAAGCATAAAAGAAAATACAGGGTGCGTCTCAGCTGTTGGTTCCTTTGCTGCACCATGATGCTAGTAAAAATGCAAGACAGCACACAGATTGCAGGATTATAGAGATGACAGTGGTGTTCTTGGCTGCTCAGGTCTAGAAGGATGAGTGCCTCCGAGGATTGTCATCTGCTGTGGAATTCTCCTAAGTCTTGCTCTCCTACACAAAGCCTTACCAACTACACCTTCTGTGCGTTCGGCTTGTCCCCATCCCTTCTGGAAAAGCAGTGGGATGAAGTTGGAGTGCTGATGATCACGTGGCTTGTGGGGTAAATCTGTGCGCTGTATCTAATGCATTTCTGTTGTTTGAAGGCAATTCCTTCTGACTTTGTACATTTTTCTTGTGTTGACAGTTTTCCTTTTCACAAAGGACATGCATCTATGTTTTAAATTGAACACACTTAATTTTTAACAAGGCCACTTGAAAATTTTTCACAATGAGAGCAATCAGCCGTTGGAATAATCTCCCCAGGGAAGTTGTGGATTCCCCAACATTGGGCATTTTTAAGATTCAGCTGAACAGGGTGCTGGGATATCTAGTCTAGGTCATGCTTTGACTAGAAAGGTTCTAGAAAGGTTGGATCAGATGATCCTTGAGGTCCCTTCCAACCTGGTGTTCTGTGATTCACTTTTCACAAGTAAAACCAGTAAAACTTCCAAAGACTTCATTGCTCTTTTAGGGCATTATTGCTAGAAGGTGTTTCTTTTTGTTTGGTTGGGTTTTTTTGGGGGATAGTGTTTGTTTTGGTTTCTTCTTTTCTTTTTTTTTTAACCCTAAGATATGAAAATATAGCACTTTAAAATCTGATGCATATGAGTTAGTGTAAGGCAAAACAGTATCCTATGTTCAAATGGTAGCAGCAATGGGTGCTGACAGTCTTGAATCATGTGGTTACTGCTGTGAAGGTATTTCGGAGACTGAAACTAGAACCTTTACTAACGCTTCCATCTGCGTACCTGTAATTCACATGAACGTTAAAAAGGCTTTACCACATGCTTGCGAAGCGCAGATTGAAAGCATACATATCAAATGTCATGCTGCACTTTGGGCTGGAAGTGGCTGAGGTGTGGGGGAAGGTCGCTGTGTTTTCAGAGAGGTGTAGCATGGGCTTTTCCCAATGAAGAAGAGGCAAGTGTAGAACTTGAATTGGTACATTGTATGTACTCATATGTTTATGCATAGGTTGATAATGTTCTTTTTCTCCTTTGTTTGGGAGTTTTTGTGTGTGTGTGTGTGTGTGTGTATGATTTGTGTGGTTTTGTTTCATTTTTTTTTTTCCAACCTCCCTGACAACTTGAATTTGAATATTATCTACTAGAAATTTCACAGGATTCTGGTAAGCAGTTAATAATTATTTTTAGGTGATTTCCAGTCTTTAGTCTCATTGACTCACTGGTTCAAGATACTTTGTAACAGTATTTTTATTATTGTTTTTTTTCTTTAAATGAGAGAAACCAGGAGTAGTTACTCAGATATTTGCTAGGAAAAAGCAACTGCATAGGTGCTGGCTGGAGCCTGACAGTGTACTGCCAGTTCATCTGAGCCAACGTGTTTGATAGGACTCTGGTGTAGCCAGAATGGCTTTTGCAGAAGCAAATCTTAAAATTCAGTTTTCTGTCTTGTTTTGTACTTTGTTGTTGGTGGTTTGGCTTTGGTTTCTTTTTTCCTGTTTTTATTTTTTAATTCTTCATGAATAATATGTTCCTGTAACAGGCAAATTCTAAGCACGTCTTAGGTATGTATAGAAGCACAGTTACAAACAGGATGGCCTTAAAGTATTCCAAACATGGACTTCATATAGCTGTAGATTTTTATATATATATATATATATATCCCTTCACTTCAGGGATATATAACTTTTACTGTCTTAGAGACCCTGTAATAGATAGGAGGACAGATCTGTAGGAGGTGATATTCCTGCTGAGATCAGGGAGAGGCTTATTCTGCTATTTTGTTCATGAAACAGCAGCTGGAAATGAAAGGCTACAGCTTATAGCACTGGCTTGCTTTCTTACAACAAATATCCAGATTTTAATGAGGTCAAAGGATTCACTAGGTAGCTTTCCAGGTACCATGTACTTACCTGAATCACTGAATAACCCATCAGTATCATTTATTTAAATGATGAGAGTGAAAACTGAAGTAGTGTCATTCTTGAGGGTGGACATATACAGCATGTGCAGAACTCTTGAGCCTGGCTAACCTCGGGCATAAAAATGTTGAACTAAAACCTGGATTTGCAGTGTGATAGTTCTGAAGCATTGAACGAGCTTCCTAGGCTAACTGGTTTGTCTCAGCTGAGTGGAAACTAAACCCCCTCCCTCCACCTAGGAGTGAAGCATCAATAGGAAATAATGACTTAAAATATGCTTTTATCTTCTGTACTAACTTAAAATGACTTAAAATTCTGAAAATAAAGGGTTTTTTTAACCTTCTTATGCAGGAAAACTGCATTTTGTGTTGTGTTATAGTTTTTTTTTGGCAATTGACTTATAGTTTTATAAATGCATGAGTGACTGAATAGTATAAAAGCATTTGACGAAAGTGAATTGTGTGTTCTGTGGTCAGCAGAAACTTACTGGCTGGTGTTGCATGGTTTTATTCTGTAAGGCTGTTTACAGCTCAAAGAGTAATGTATTTCTGTATCTTTTGTGAAACTGTTATGAAAATAGAGTTATCATTGTGAAACTTACAGTTTTGTCACTAAGAATGGCCCTTCAATCTCTGAAGGCGGCTTGATTCTTCATACAGGTTGAAACCATAAACATTTTATGACACAAGATGAATTGCTGGGATGCAAACATAAATTTTAGAAAGAAAAAAAAGAAAAAAAAAGTGAATGCCTGCATCATTGAATTTCTTGAATTCCTGCGGGGACGAAGAGCCATATGGTATTTTGGTAGTTTCTAATGCATTGAAGAATATGGACTGCAGGTGACTTGAACCAAATCTTGCAGACATCCTGTGTGCAGGAATGTGAACTTGTTTTAGTAAAATAGAACTTTATCTTCAGCTTGTATTGTCCAGATTGAAGAATTTTACCTAAAGTACCAGCTTAAGTATTTCTATGTATTTAGTCATTGTGGAGGGAGGGTGGTTTCTAGGACCATGGGCCCAAACTGCAATCTTTAATTTACTTTTTTGAACAGAAGAGGAGCACCGAGGGAATAGAGTATTTTTGTATTCTTTGAGAATGAAAACAAAGGAGGCTGCCATCGTGTTACTTTTTCAGTCAAGTGTCACTCATCCTAATGTTGTAATCATCAACTCAGAATGGTTACTTATACTTCTTTACAAAATTGGATGAAAGAGCCTTGCAAATAAGTTAAAGACCACAAAAAACCCCCCCAACAAACTCATAAGCTCATAACTTTATAAACGGAATTAGTTGTTTCTTTGAATTACTTTGTTTTCGTCATGTTGCCATAGGTATCAAAGCAGCTAGCTATTATCATTTCTTTGTAAGGATTTCATGCATTTCATTTCACTCAGAAAATCAAAGGCTAGGTCGAAACAGAAGGTGTGTTGTTTTAAAGATATGCTAAACATACTACACCGAGTCAGTCTAGGTGTTGTGGGTACCAGCAGTGGTGCAGATGCAATGACACTGGATTTGCGTATGGCAGCAACATAATTACGTACTGTGCATTCTTGGAAAATATTTATCTTGGTTGCTAAAGCTTTTTTCTAAATTTGGAGTTTTATCTCTCATAGCAATACTGCAACTCACTACGCTTACAGCTTTCTTGTGGTGTTTGAAAGGACCCTACTTCTTAGCTGCCAATAAGTTTTAATGATACATGCTGCTCTTTCTGATTTACATTCAGGTTTGTTTCACTTTAAATGGAGACATTCATTTTGGGTTCTGTGCAAGAGAGTACATTACTAGGTCTTTGATACCTAGACATTTTGGGAATGGGGGAAAATCTCTATATGGTTGGGTTTCTGCAATGGCTGTAAATGGCTGTGTATCTCCATGTAAGTAGTGTACCAACGAGTATCAGTCTGTGTGTTAAGAGGATATTTGGTTTAGACTTAATGTTACATCAAGGAACATACAGAAAAATTCATTATGGCATCACAGATAGCAGCATAGGAAAGCATTACTCTGCCATATACTGAGAAACAGTGTTTTGCGTTAGTCTTGTTCATAACTTTATCCGTGTGACTGACTGTAAGTTAAATGTGAGCCACTTATCTACCTAATCTTGCTATCATTCATGATTTCCCCATCATGAAGATGGGGTTGTTCTGTTTATCTTCCTATAAGCACATCTAGCCAGGTGATCGAAATACAGCTTAAATGAGTAGAGTACCTAGCCCACTCATGTAAGCATGGCTGTTGGAACCTGTAGAGCTGCTTCTACTGAAAAAAAAAAAGGTATTTTGGGGATGTTTAGTATTGTTTCTTGCATCTTTTAGTAATATTTTTATTTTAGTGCAATTTTGAGGAGAGAAAAAGCAAACAAACAAGGCTTAGTTTTAACCAAACTTGAAAGACCTGCTCTAAAGCTACATGCAGTGACTGATTTTCTTTTGAAGAGTTAGGAATCTGTTTACAGAATCTCACTACTATTTGTAATTAACTTCTTTGCAATATTTTCTTTCAACTTTGGAAATTCATTAACTATAAACCTTGTGTAAATGTCTTCAGTCTTTGAATTGTTGTTTTATTCAGCATCCTGGCATATCTGTGAATCTAAATGAAAAAAAAGTTATTTAGTGAAGAAATAGTTAATAAAGAGACATGACAAATAGTGTTTGAAGAGGCTGTTAGTTTTGCTCAGGAAGTTTTCATTTTCTAGAATTTGTGCTACCTCACTATTTGTAATATTGAAACTACTTCTTATCAATCAAACCAATCACTTACATGAAGAAATAAAACAATGTTTGCCATTCTGGGTGGAAAATACTGAGTTAGATTCAGTGGGGCAAATTCTGCTTTGAAGTCACACAGTCAGAACCTGAATTGGATTGAGTGATCATTTTAACAGATTGCAATTAGGATTCTTAATATCCTTTTAGAATGGCTAAATTTAGTGAAAAGATGCCATATAAGCATTTTGTGAACTGGTCAGGACTGAGATTCTCCAAAGTTCATGGCTAATGCACCTGAAAACTTCATGTTAGCTAGTCAAACATTGGGATGAAGGAATTTGAAGACAAGTGTGTAGAGCTAGTCTAGGAGCTGTGCTGGTGGATGGTGTTCTTTCCCCATTTGTGTTGTAGGGGCAGTTTTTCTCTCTTTTTTCAAGGTTGTTTGATTTGGTAGTCACTAAACTTCTTTTTTCTCTGTCATGGTGTCTTCTAGCTTGGGGAATTAAACTTTACCTACTATAAAGTTCTCTGAATGGCAGGCTAATGGTAACCTTTATTTCTTTTGTTGGATGTAGCAATGGCAGCATATTTTCACAGATTTTAGTTGTCATTTTTCTTAAAGTTTTGAGACCTCTTGGTGTTCGATGCTTAGAGGTTAAGGAGCCTTAAGTTATTCTTGGCTCAGTTTTCAGCTCCGTTTAGGTCTTCGTTAGGCTGTTCCATCAATATAAAGCTCACTTTAAATTTACTTCTGGCATCTAGGGATTTTTCAGATATAGAATAATAACACAAAACCAGCAATGAGAACAAGGTGGCAGAACGCGATACAATCCAGGTATGTTATACTTCAGGCACAGGGTCAGTTCTTGGGCAGTATAATTTAGAGAAGTACTGAATTACCATATAATACTTTCTTCATTTTCCATGTAGGCTTGACTGTTGGCAGGAGTAATTTGGCTTCAGTACTTCATTTCATGCTTTTAGTCATACATCAGAGAAAAAAGATTTATCATCAAACAACCAATATAAATATTTACTATTATAGTATTAACTACAGTGTGTTCTGTGCACTTTAGTGCTATGAAATTTTTCTAGGGAAAATATCAGACAGCTCTGTGTCCTCCAACATTCTCCCACCCTGCCATGAAAGACCCATTTTTTTAATACCATTAATGCAAAAAGCTGATAAATTGTAAGTTAATTTTGGTTTCAAATTGGTCATTAAGGCAGAAGTTCCAATAATACTGCAAAGTCAAGTAGTTTCCATAATAAGATAGAAATGTGTATTTTCTTGTTTTATAAAGCATCATTATTTTTGTTACAAAGCTGGCTCTGTGCTAAGTAACAAGTTAATATGTCTCTTAATGAAAAATGTGAAACGACTATTTGCAAGTCACATACAGTTTTGTATCTACTGCTTCTTTCTTAGGAGCTTCTTTCAGAAGTTGCAGTGTGTTCTCTTTGAATATAAAGCAGTTTGGTATCACTAGAAATGCTTTAGAGTATATCAGCAAGTTGTTACATCGAAACACTTCAAGAGGCAATGCATTAGGCAAAAAGCAGTGGCGATACCTGTGGAGCTCACCATGCGTGCCCTTAAGCAAAAGATAATAATTAGTGGCTTATATTCCCATGCAAACTAGCCCAAGTGTTGATGTTTATGAATTGCAGAGATCACTGCGATACCAACTCAAGCTCCAAGCTGCTGGAATTGTTTATACCCACTCAATTTTTAATGTACCTATAAGATGTTTTGATGAGGGTATTTAGTTCTAAGGGATTTGCATGCCATAATCAGACCTCCAGTGATTTCAAAACAAAAGTAAGGGTAGTTCTTCAAAATACTCTAAGTGGTAACTTCCACTTCAGTATTAATAGTTAACAGTAAGAACATCTCTGAAAATATCTTTGTATTTTGTTGGCTGAATGTGATTCGGTTGCTTCTGTCGTGCTTCTGGGATGATGATCATTAAAAGTAGTGAAGTATCTGCTGTTAGGTAGCCTGCAGAGTGAGAAGTTACCCACAGCTCGTGAATACCTGCTTTGCTAATTAGTTTATACACATTCAGCTCATGCCGTTTGCACTTCAGTCAAAAGAAATTATTTGACTAGAATTGACTTTCCCCAGCATTTTGGTACAGTGGGCAGTGGTGCAGAGATTCTGAAACCTGAGTTGTAAGAACTATGTGATTTAAATAAATTTTAAATAAAATAATTGAATAATTTAAATAAATTTAAATAATAATTGCAAGTTTTACACACAGTAGACTAATTTTTGGTTAATTTATACCATGTATGCTTTAGAGCACATGCGTGCAGACTCCTGGCAGTTTAACCGTTTTGTTATTACAGAAGTCTTGGTGTTTCATTGCATGTACCTGTAAATAAGGCAAAACCCATGAAAAGTACACCAAAAATATGGTAAAAGCCATATCTGTTCAGAGCTTCTCCTTGCCAAAGGCTCACTGACTAGTGAGGATGTGGTGAGCTGGACGGTGACCTTGTATAAGCTGATCTGGAGAGAAAGGAGTAAAATTGTATTATCTTTTTTAACTTGGAGATGTTAATGTGAAATCTTGCTATGGAAGTTCCTTAAGTTACTAGGTTTGATTTGTGTATTGGGGAAAAAAGCAACAAAACAAAACTCAAACACATTTCCTCTTGGGGGTAGGAGGAAACACATAACCCAGTTCTTTTTGTTCATTTCAGTGAATTAAAATAAGGTATTAGGAAAAAATGAGATCGTGTGAGTATATGAACCATATTTAAACCAATTTAAATCTGAGCTATCTCCAGTGAATTAGAGGGAGGAGTTTATTAGTCAGAATGTCAAAATGAATAATTATGCTGTGGCAGGGCCAAGGAGATATGGTTAATTCCTGAGGAGCAGAACAGGTCTTTAAAAACTGTGGTAAGACTATCCCCAATATAAATATAGCTAATACTATTTCAGTATAATTACATTAGTTGTCATGGCACTGTTGAGGAGATTACATCGCATTGTTGCTTGCATGGGACAGTGCTGGCATTGTCAATGTAAATGTTAAGCTGTATCATGTTTTGAACATGTAAATTCATCATGTGTTACATATTATATTGCATATAATATGTCATGTGTGCCCAGTCCTGAGAGCTCGCATGTGAGCAGGTGCAGCATTTTGCTCGAGGGAGGCTGGCAGAAGCAGGCCCAGTGTAAGTTTTGAAATATAGCTCCTGTAAACAAAGACTTGAGCACTTTGATTACGAGCAGCACCATTTCAGCCATGTGATTTTCTGGAAAACAGATTCTTCTTACAGTATTTTAAGCCAACTGGCATTTAGCTTATGTTCTGCTGTGTAGCAGATAAGAATTTTTTTAGATCACAGGGGATGCTGTATCATGTGTTGCTAGCCTCTGTCACAGGTTTTCAGTAGATCTCCTCCTCTAGTAGTTTTGGCAAAGCTTAAATTCTGATTCATTAAGTACGAAAAGCGTTTATTTCACGTTAAATATTTCTTGAATGAGCGTGTGGGTAGGAGCTTTCCCATTCGACTTTCCTCTGCTACATACCTGCTTCTAGTGTCTGGTTCTTCAGGTAAAATAAAGTTGCTCTTGTGCTCTAAACAAATGTGCAGAATTCACGTTTTAATTTTTTGGGGGCTTCATTCCCCATATGTTTTCAGACATAACTATTTATTTTCTGAGCTCTCCAACACAGGGCAGCAGAGTGATTTTATTCTGTCAAATGCAGTCCTGGTGTAACACCGTATATTTCTTAAAAAAAAAAAAAAAAAAGAGGAAAGATGCTCCCAAAGAACAAGGGACGGGACAAGAGGAAGTGGCCTCAAGCTGCACCAGGGGAGGTTTAGATGGAGATGAGGAGCAATTCCTTCCCCAGAGGGTGCTGAGGCATTGGAACAGGCTGCTCAGGGCAGTGCTGGAGTCACCATCTCTGGAAGTGTTCACACACCGTGTAGACGAGGCCCTCAGTGCCATAGATTAGTGCTGGCCTTGGCAGTACTGGGGGAGCAGTTGGACTGGATGAGCTGAAAGGTCTTTTCCAACCTGGTTGATTCTATGACTTCATGATTTTCTGATTTATGAACAGTAGGTGCTGCTGGAAATCCCATAGTTTGCTAGATTTGTTAAAAGCAAAGCATCTCTCCAGGCAGAAATGCTTTTGTTTATAGCAAAGATAATACAGGAAATTATCTGAAATACACTAACAAAATAATTGCTTATTTAATTTAGTTGGATTGGTGGTATACAATCTCATTAACCTTTAAGAAGAAATAAATAAAATCTACAAGTAGTAAGGAGGTGCTATGTTTTACATATGCAAAATATAAATTGCATGAACGTAGCTGATGCATTGAATAGCTTGAACAGCAGTTGTGCTTGTCATTGTTCTGCAAGAAAATGATACTTCACAACCATGAAACGTGAAGAAATGCACTTGGTGTGAAGTCCCACCCAAACCCGATAAACCGGGATTTTTTTTCTTCTGCAAGAGGTGAGCATTTGCTGCACAGTGTTACTACTCCTGTGATAGTTGATTCATCCCTTTGCTATGCAAATTTTAAGTATACAAGGATTCAGTACTTTTATTTAAGAAATATGCCTGCAGGCTGTATTGGTAGGCTTTAGGGAGATATCTGGTTTGGTGTGAAATAAATAGTTGTTGAAAGATCACATGAATTTATGTCTTAGAAGATGAAAAGTGACGCTGTGAGCGTTTTGAGAGCACCCTCCTGTACCCAGCACGTGAGCTTGCCACTTGGTTTTGGTTTTTCAAAGAAACCTCACCAGCATCGTGGAAAATCAGAGAGCTGCAGGCCGGGGAGGGGAGAGGGACAACAGCAGTGTGTTGCCTTAAACCCACAGGAATTAGAGCATGTATTTCAGACACCCCCAGTCCTAACCTCTGGGGTTTGACCCTTGGAGTAAATGCTTGCTAGTCCTCGTTGAGGGACTAGTTGTTTTTTCTTAACCTTCTGTCGTAAGACCATTTGAGTGCTCAGCTTATAATGAATGGATTTAAATGCCGTAATTCAGGTTTGTGTGCTAGTCGTAGGCATCAAGTTTGCATATTTTGAATGAAACGGCAGGAAAAAAAGCCAACACATGAAAGCATTTGAATGAGAGGAAGCTTTAGTACTTGAATTTTTTGTTGAAGATTTGTCTTGCTAAAGAAAACAAAAACATTTACTTAAAAGCTATTTGTTATTAGGTTAAGCCCAGACCCTTCTTATTCTGTTACTGTCAAAAATATTAATCAACTCCTTATATCAGTATGAAATTGACTCTCTGTACATTTTTTTTATCCCTTCTCTCATCCAGCAGCATCATTCTTTCTGCAGTGGTTTATTTTCTGCTGCAGAGGAACAACGTATTTTGGAAACATTTATTCCTCTTCTATGAATAACTTTATCTTCATTTATGTAACTGTGATGAGGAATTTTATGCCTTAATGATATAAACTAAGCAAATTAACTTGCTCATTACCTTTCAGTAGACACTTCAGATGACTACTACTTCTGACTTCAAAGTGTAAATCAGCCCAGAAGTTTAAATGCCTGAATTTGTGTTTCTTGTGCATACCCAGGTAATATCCACTGAAATTAATAGTCCTGATGCTTGCTTGTGTGAGAAGGTTGTTATACTGATTTAAATAGAGCTGATGGAAATAAGTTGCAGCTCTCTAGGTAAGGTGACAGCAGCTGTCCTCATCTGCATCCTTTTCTCTCCTTTTCATACCTCCCCAAAATATACTCCCTCATCTGAAATTTGTCATTTTAAATTCTGTCTTGTTGCTTTCATTGAGTGATTAGTAAAGATAAATCTTGGTTCAAGGTTTCCAGTGAAGAAAAATGGTTAAAACTTTGATTTTTATGCTTTTTGTCTTTCCTGATGGTCACTGCACACCCATCCAAATGGTCTGGCAGCATGTGCGGAGACCCGTTTCTGGTGCTGGTAGTAGTGTGCGATACCAAAGGCATCACTTTTTGGGTAGCCTGAGCAATGGTCTTGCGTCAGTTACAAAATGCTGTTGTAATACCCAAAAACCCTGTTGTAATACCCATTAGGTGTATGTGGTGTAGCTTCGAGGAGAATATTGCATGTGGGCACAAGATGCGTGGCAGGTGGATATGCGTCTGATTTTGATTTGACTTGCCTTTTTCCCCAGGAATTTGTAACTGTTATGTTTTTGTCACATTTCGTCTTGAAGCAGATGAAGAAGATTGTGGGAAGTGTATGGAGGAGTCCTCCTAGGCCTGTTTTCATTATGTTCCAAAACCCTTTGGACAGACTTCTGCAAAACAAGATGTCTGGCGGGCTCTAGGATAAGGAAGAGCAAGGTGTCTGGCTGCCCTCTGTGGATGTAACGGCCACCACCTTCGATCAGATGGAGAATTACATCATCTAATTCGTCTACAGAAGTTCTTGTAAAGTCATGAGCCGGTCAGATGCACCCCTCAACAGCTTTTATTAAAAAGAAAAAAAAAAATTGAAATGGAAACCCATCACCAGGCAACATGAACTTACCTGTGTATCCTGGCCAGTCAGGATGTGCTTTACTGATCTGACTGTACATGTGAGAGTGCTGATACTTTCTACCGTTGTTTTTTTTTAGTTACAGATTTTTCTTTAGCACTTAAGTACTTAATTCACATGCTTGCCAGAGGATTTTACCTGTTCTGACGGAGTACATGGATAATTGCTAAAATTGAAGTTAGTAGGACATATGGGGTCTTTTTTGTTTCTGTTTGACAAAATTGTTACACTTCATTTATTTATTCTAGTTTCCTTAGGTAGTGATTTCCTCCTGTATGTAAGTAATGCTATTAGCCGCGATGGTGCTTTGAACTGTCATTTCATACCACTTGAAGTTAATTACTAGAAAACTGGGGTTTTCTTTTTCATATTAACCAGTTTCATATAAAGTGTATCTCTTTACTGAGGATGTCACTGTGAGGTAGGAATAACTGCAGTAAATTGAAGAACAGAGCAATTCAGCCTTTGATCATGTGAAAATGTAAGCATGTGTTGAACTTTCCACTTGAGCATTCCCACTGGTTGTACAGGGCTTATGCTGCTATATTTCAAGGTTCTGTGGCTTGGTAGAGATTTGAGAAGTCCTTAGCAGGCTTGACAATAAACCCCAGATATCAAGCCGGGGTGCTTTAAGTCTTTGCTCAGACTGCTTAGTAGGCACAGAATGAGGGAAATGATGTATTTTTAGCTTTTGAATGCAAAGAAACTTTTCAGTTAAAGGACTTCTAGTAAATTTTAAGGTTTCTGTTCTTGCAGTGTTTGCACTGAATGATGAAGAATGTTGTGATTTTGTTTTTTTCTTTCAGATTAGAAAAGAACCTATTCCATTTACTTTATATTGTTGCAGTTTAAAGCCTCAGATGGTATACTTTATTTTGCTGTTCTCAGTAGTTTCACCAAAGTGGTGAGAAAAACAGACCTCTTACTCTGTAGTATTCTGAGTAGAGCAACAAATATACCAGCATTGCTATAGCAGGAGGTTGCTTTCAAAATAATTGCAGGGAATGATCTGATTTTTGTGATTTAATAACTTGCTATCTGCAAAGTCATACAGATTTGTATGACTTTTCTCCCTTGCTATTGGAGGAAATGAAGCACAAAACTTGAAATAGTTGGGAGGTTTCTTTGTTTGTTGATTTGTTTTTTTTTTTTGTTGTTGTTATTTGTTTGGGGTTTTTTTAAGTGAAAGAGAAAATAAGGCTTACAACTCAAGAAGGGAGAACTCCATCGTGAAAGAACATGGAATCATAGAGTAATTCAGGTTGGAAGGAATCTTTGGAGGCCATCTAGTCCAGCCCCTGTGCAAAACAGAGTTGGCCATGCCTGCGATACCAATATCCGACAGAGTATGTAATTATGGAATGCTTGAGTATTGCATGATCTTTTTCTCTAGTGTCTGCATTTAATCTAATGCAACAAGGCTGTCATTTATATTCCTTTACATTATAAAATGTACTTTACAAAAGACTTCAGCTGATTTTCCTCAAGATTTGAATTCTGTGTGACCAGAAGTCAGACTGGTATCTCTAATTGTAGCAAGTATCTTCTTGGACTGTGTTCTGGCATTGTATGTAAAATATGTAAGTATTTATATTTTTTCTTAGCGCCAGCAATACTTTTTTTTTTCCTGTAAATATTTGGTATGTTTAATAGTTTAATATGGAATACTTACAAGTGTATCTGTTCTGCAAAGAACTGACAGAGGTTTGTTTTTTTTTTTTTCATTCCACTGGCATTTGGAAAGCAAAAAAAAAAGTGACTACTATAACAGAATTTTATTAATGAATAATTTACACTGGTTCCAGCTGTGACCATGTGATTAGTCCTTCACTAAGCAACAATGGGTATTTTCTTTCTGCTTTTATTTGATTTCCAAGAATGTGTCATCTGTTACATAAACTGCTGCCAGTATGCCCCATGTAAACTGGTATTTTTTATTTCCTTGAAGCATAAGATGAATGCACACTCATATCCTTCTGGAAATACTGTTTTAAATGAATTGGGAATTTTATTGATTATATCGGATTCAGCATGCCAAAATCATAAAACTTAAAATATTTATTAAATGCACTAGACTGTAAGATGCCTTCTTCCCTGGTAGTGCAAAAGATAATTTTCACTTTTACATTTCTATCTTAATATTTTATTACAGCAATACAATGTGTTATAGAGGTGGACAAGCCTGCAGATTGAAATGTGGATAGTCCAGATTGTTCCTTTCCCTCGACCATATGGTGTAGTTCTAAAAGCCTTTTGTACACTGTCTGTTCAGTTAATTGTAAACTTGGTCTTTAACATACCTTAAAAAATGAGATATATGCAAACTAAAATCAGTATATGCTCTGGTAAGTAAAAGTTTGCTAAAATACATGTAAATTCACAGTCCTGGTCTCTTGGTAGATTTTCTTTCTGGGTGAATTTGAAAGTCTTTCGCTGTTTCTTGGTAACGAATGTGAGTATATATGTGTGGAGGGACAGGTTTTTACATTTCCTTCTTGGGAAGGGGGTGGAGATTTGAGTATATAATGAACATTTCATAATATTTTTGCTTGGCAGACAGCTCTACCAGTGGGTGATGTGCAGGAACATCGAAGATTTCTGACAGATGGATGGTAGGACTGCTAATACACCTACACGTATTTCAACGTCTGATGTTCCCAGTGCTTCTCTGATGCCCGAGAAGCTTGTGCTCACACTTTGGTCTGATGTTGCCTAGTGTAGGGCTTTAGAAGAGCAGAACTGAGCCTTGCTCTGGATTTTCCTATGACACAGAGGGGGTCATTTTTATAGTCATCACAAACTGAAGCATTCATAAGCATCTATTACTTTTTTTTTTTTTTTTTTTTTTTTTGATAATGAATTAAAAATTAATTGTTGAAGAGTTTCAGAAGCAATTTTATTTTCTGATGTCTCACCATAAGAAGCTATTTGGGAAAAACAACTGTTTTCCCTGAAAATAATGTTGATATATCTAAAGAGGAAAAAGCAAAAGTTGTAGGAGCATCACTGAAACTGATTTTCTGTGGGTCCCAACCTGTTTTAATGCATTGGAGAGTGTTTGCTCGTTAGTGGCTGTTTCCATGGTAGGCAAGGCTCACATCATTCATGGCTTTGAAGAGAAAAATTCACTAACATTCAAAAATCAGGAAAACAAAAACATTGGTAATCCAGAAGGAGTAAATTACAGTAGCGGGCAGTGAGACTAATGTGCTGTGAGAGGCCTCTCACAATAAAACTTATTGATCTCTACTGTATATCTTGTTTTCAAAGGATTTCAGATATTGCTTCTGTCACTACCTGAATGCAAAGGAGTGGGTAACCTTAGGGGATATGAGAAAGGAAAAAATGCAACTTTTGTTGTCTGCAGAGATTAAATAAAACAACTCTTGACCTTTTCTACACATGCAGAAATTGAGGGAGCTTCAGCAAATCTTCTCAAAATGGAAGCAAATAGTAAACAATACCACATCTGTTTCTTCCCATTAGATAGTGTGCTCATTGTGAAATAGTGTAATGGTAACTAAACAGCACAAAGATGTTGGAGAACCATAGTTTTCCTTATACTGCCTTTTTGTTCTTCTACACATGTGATAAAATATTTTGCTTAGTAGAGTCTTCAGAAACTTCACCTTTGTGCAATGATGAAAAATGAATAGAATGGGTTTGTGTGCTGCAGGAGAAGATACAACTTCTGCTCAGCTGTATGATTGGGGGGATGCTGTATGTATAAACTAACCAGTTTATAAACTAACCAGTTTATATGGTGAAACAAGTGGTATCTTTCATTCTATACTCTTCTGGCTGCAGCATTTGATCAGTGAGAGCAAGAAAGTATCTGTAAGCAGAACTTTTGCTTGCAATCCAAGTAGTTCAGAAGCACTGAAATGCAAGAAACCACATGTAATGCTTGAAGAATCCAGCTATAATTTTAAGAGCTGAAAGAGAAAACGGTGACTGAACATTTGTTGCAGACTCCATGATAAGAACAGTTTTCAAAGCCTGTGAGTTGCCACTTGCAGAGAGTATAAGTACCTATTTTTACTGTACAGTGGCAAATGTAGGCTCACTTTGTTAGAGCAAGCAGTACAAACAAGATGTGCTAAAGTGTATGTTTTTTTTTAAAAAAACATAATTAGCTTTTCATGCTGATTCCAAAATAAGCAAAATAAAAAAAGTCATAGAAAATCATATAACTTCAACAATTTCCCCCCCAAATATCCTTATTTAATCTACTTGTATTATAATAACTCTTTCTTTAAATTGAGTAGTGTGCATGTCCAGTGGAAACAGGTAATAGTATCAGCTTAGTTTGTAAATCGGTGGGTCAGAGACTGCCACTTTATAGGCTACAGATTTATTGTATTTTTGAAAATACACAACTTTTATTTTTGGTTGATTTTGAGGACTGCAGCTTTTTCAGCAAGTCTTTTTGTAAAGAAAAAATTTTGTATTTCTAAAAATTAGGCTGGACTTTCATGCTTCTTGGGCTAACTGAAAACACTGTTGAAGTAGTTTTCTGTGGGGGACAGCCTGGTTCATAGTGGTACAGCGAGATTCATAGGTATATGTAAGATGTGTTCAGGGTCTCAGCTTGTAGTGCTCACAGAAAAGAATGTGAAGAGAAGGTAGCAGCAGGAGTGTAAAAGACCAAAGGCTGAAGCCGTTAGGCTTAGAGAAGCATGTGCAGAGTACATGTAGAGGAGTGTTGGTAGACAAAATATTTCTGAGCAGGGGCTGGAGAAGAGAGAAAAGGAACAGAAGATTGGGGAGATTGGAAGAAGCATATGGAGTAGAATTGATCAAAAAATGGATGACTCTTCGGCAACATGTTAAAAGCTGTTCCTTTTTTTCTGATAGAAAATTCAGATGTACTAAGTGAGTCTAATAAAATTGAAAAGTCACTATGAAATGAACCTTGAGCCTAACTGGGGGAAAAAAATTCAGAGGTGAAGAGAAAAACTTCGGATTTGATGTGGTAAGACGGAGGAGGAAGAAAGAGATTGTTTGTAAAGGTGTTTGAGACTATTTGTGTGTGGATGAATTGACAGACAAGGCAGTGAGACCGGAGGTTAAGCAAGGAGAAAAAGGCAAGGGAGCCATGAAGCTTTGATTCTGGAACAGCAAATAAAGGACTGTATTGAAGCTGGAGGTTTCTTAATGAGGAATGAAGCATGATAAGGCAGGGGGAGAGCATCTGAGG
This sequence comes from Coracopsis vasa, assembly GCA_026283785.1. NCBI lineage: Eukaryota > Metazoa > Chordata > Aves > Psittaciformes > Psittacidae > Coracopsis > Coracopsis vasa. The sequence continues at coordinate 20,096 of JANHGB010058650.1, read as the reverse complement.
TTGTAGACCTATAGGACAGGAGGTGCGGCGGACACGTCCATACATTGGAAAAAGTTGGAAGAGAGGGTAATTTGAAACAGAAAAATTGGACATATGTCTCATCAAGATAAGTAGTTGATAGGCAGGAAATCTATTCTTTGTAGATTTTATTGCATGATTGATAAAGTTTAAAAAAGAAAAATATGATACAGAACTAAGGTAAGTACAGTGGGAAGTAATTAGAAAAGAAGGTGAAATAATTAGAAAAGGAGGTGAAAGAGTAGGAAATAAAATAGATATTAAGAAATGTAAGTGAAAAGAGGATATTGGGGATTCAATCATATGAGAAATGCATGTGGCTTCAAGAAGTGTGGATTTTCCTTTTCAAGATGGAATTCATCAGTGTATCAGGTGAAGTGTATCAGGTGAAGAATAGTATTAATAGAGGATACAAAATGCTGTCTTATTTGTATTTGCATGTTCTGGTAAGGCTCCTGCTAATGAAAAAATAACAATGTTGAAACATTTTGAAACAAATTTGAAACATTTTTTCACATGTGGCTGAACAGCAAGTAAGTTTCTGCTGGTTTAAAGGGAGGAGTATTGTGTATTGTGGAGACTGGGAGTAGGGACATAGGAGTTACTGCTCCTTCTGTTCTTGGATTTACTATAAAACTACTGTTGAAAAATTGTGTAAATCACAATTTTTAATTCAAGTTTTCTTATCTGTATAGATAACAATACCTACCTACCTCACAGGAGTGTTGTGTGGTTTAATTAATGTTTGTTAAGCTCTTCAGTATTTTTGGATGAAAGCAGATAAATGAAACCTCTTACTAATAATGGTAAAATACCAAGCAAAAGATGGAGTACAATTTTGGGTGTGGAGAGAGGAGATAGAACACTTCAGTTTTGTTGTTTAAAGAGTATTTAAACAAAACAGTTGAAAACATTTGGTTAGAAATGATATAATTATAGGTTTATTTATCAAATCCAAACATTTTATTACAATTAGCTTGTAATTAGAACATGTACATAAAGCTAGTGTTTTGTTTCATCTTAAGATAGTTTAGGACTCCTTTAAAAAGTAGAATAAATCATCAGCATTCCTTTTTGTCACCATTTTAAGATGAATTCTTCATAGTCTACTTACATAGACCAAACCAAGTATTTCTCTGTCATTAAGCATTGTGTCAAGGATTCTGTAAGGGCTGAAGTGCTGTATTTAGAGGTTGTGGACTTTGGAATAACAAGTCAGTAGGCGACAATAATAGTAACAAATATATGAAATTCTGTGTATATATGAATATGTGTTTATAGTATAATTTAAGGAACCCAGTAATATGATCAGGAGAAAATATATGAGAAAATTGTTGAAAAAAGTCATTGAGTGAACTAGTGTTGAGCAATAAGAAAAGTAGTGTTGAGCAATAAAATCAGTGGAGGAATTGGCCTCACTAAGCCTTGTTTCTGAAGCTTTTTTACTATTCAAATAGGAAATAGTCAAAATAACTTTTCGAGTTACAGTCAAAGGAAATGCTGCATGTATTCACCACCAAGTTTCTTAGAATTGACTGTGTCTGGAGATACAAACTTTACAAATGTAGTGTCAGCAACATCACAGGTGTCATTATAAATGTCAGCAGTATGTAAGTGGTATTTGTAAATAAGCACAAACATGTGAAATGGTCTGTGTTCGTTAGGCAACCATTACGCACCTTCAGTATGCCGAAGCCTGGTGCTTGTTTAAGTAGCTCATGTGAGTTGAATGTACACTAAATATCAAGTGGTGTTACACAGCTTGAAAAGAAAAACAGCTTTAAAGAAAAAAGCAGACTTTTTTTCTAAGTAATTTTGTAAATTTAATGCCCAAGAAAATGCTTCCATGAGTGTTAAGAAACCAACTGTCTATAGACTCTAGGAAAAATCATTTATGGATCTCTCTTGTCCATACTCATTCAGAGCTTCAATGGGAAGGCAGAGTGCTGCAGCTCTGAAGAGTAACTTGAATCATCTTGCATGAATATTGCCCTCTCCAAGGATATTGGCATGCAAAACAGATTTTGTTCATCTTGGCGCATTTTGAATGCACCTCACAAATGGATTCTTAACCACTTTGAAATGAGCAGAGTTTGGATTAGGTTCTCTTCAGCACAAGCAAACTAATGTGTGATCGATGCAGATAGGTGGAAATTAGTCCTTTTCTCAGCATTTGTTTGGTCCTGTTTAATTTGGGTATGCTGTCTGCTTTGTTTTCCACTGTACTTATTTGCTGGAGGCAACTTACTCTTCCCCTCCCCACTCCTTCCTCTCTTTCTTAATTATATTTTAAGTATATCTCAAATTCAGAGAGTGAAGTGTCTTCAGAGCTATTTCTGCTTTAAATATGGGGCTGAACCAGTTTCTTATAGCACCATCAATTATCTACAGCTTTGTGGAATCAGCCTTTGCTTAAACAGTAATGGAAATATTGGATCTGAAAAGATTCAGGAAGATCTGAATCACTTAGTCTGTAATAAGGTTAGACTCTTGTAAACACCTCTCTTAGATTCTGATCTATTTTATGAAAGTGATTTTTGGAAATCGCAACACAAGTAGATAAATGAAGACAGGTTGAGCATTATCTTCATAACCAAAACCCTTGTTTGCCTATTTTTTTAAACCCAGCCAAGTACAGTGGTGTACAGAGTCATCACCCCAGCACACCAAAAATGCAGCATTTTTATTTTCTGCTGTGACTGATGAATAAGGATGGACTTAATTTCCTTTGTCATAGAGTACTTTCCAATATGCCATCAATAAAATTCATGCAAATAAAGCAAACTTCTGGAGCCTAAATTTTCTTTGCTTGATTTTTTTTAAGACTTCTAAGACTTCATTGCTCAGCAGAGGATATCTGTTACATTAACGAGGAAGCTGCAGTTCTGAAAGGTAGAAGTTTACGAAGGTGAGAATGGTTCACAATTTTCCTTTTTCTTTTGTCAGCTGGGAGGCGACACAAAAACTTCTTTAAAACTACCTGTATTAATCTGAATTCTAGCAATGAAAGCAATTAAAAATAGCATTTTTGGTGTTTCCATTTTAAAGTTTTAATTTATATAAAGGATTCTACTTCACCATAACAGTTTATGTTGCCTAGCTTGGTTAATAGGTAAAAAGTTTTCCTAGTCCTCAATTTTGGGTTGGAAGTCTTCATAGAATGATAAAAACATAAAATGGTTTGTATTGGAAGGGACCTTAATGACCTTCTAGTTCCAGCCCCCTGCAGCAAGCAGGGACACCTTCCACTAGACCAGGTTGCTCAAAGCCCTTGAACACTTCCAGGGATGGGGCAGCCACAACTTCTCTGGGCAGCCTATGCCAGTGCATCACCACCGTCACAGTAAAGAATTTCTTCCTAATATCTAGTCCTTATATTTTGACAGCAAAAAGGTTCACAGCTTTGATCTAGAGCAACAGCAAAAGCTTCGGATTTTGCGGGAGTACTGGCAAGTCAGCATTATTTCTGTCGAGCATTTGTTAAGGCTGTTTTGAGACCTCATGAGTACCTGGTGTATTTTCTCAGTGTCTTAAGCTCTACAATTGACTATTCTTTGTATATGAAAAAATCATAGTGAAAAATAGCGTCAAAGGTTTTAGCTCTAGCATTGCTTTGAGTCTGATTGAATGTGGAAGACTCTTCTGAAATAGCCACTGCCTTTATTTTATAGGTATTTCCAAGTTGCCCATATGCTGTTGTTTTTAAAGCCTTCAAGAGCTGTTTGTGGCTGCTGTGAACACTTAACTGATGATACTGCCAAAAATTTCCCAATGACCAGAATAACTGCACAACCCTGAAGTCTTTAGTATGAGTCAGAACAGTCTTTAACTTGCTGGTGAAACTTGTGATCTTTGTGACTTTGAAATGAAGTGGGAATATTAAGCACAGACCTTGCGTGCATGAGGTGTAAACGGTTTCTCGTGTTGGCTTGTAACGGTATTTCTAGCATTTCATCGTATCAGCAGTGTCAGTAAGAGAGCCTCCTAATAGTCAGCTAAACTTTAAATAGTTAGGATCTTCCAGTAATGCCCTTAGAATAGTTTTCTTCAGCTTGAGCTCTGCAATGAAGATGCATGGCCATCGTAAACTTAATGTTCTTATGCTGTACCAATTTGTAGGAGGAATGAGCTAGATTCTGCAGGTTTTCCGGTGGTTCAAGTTCAAGTATCTAATGAATGACAGTGTCATTTAGTATTCTTGAACAGGATGTTCAAGATAAGGGTTTTCAGATTTTAGGAGGAAAGTCTTATGAGCATGGCCAGTTGACTTAGGCATGGTAACCGCTTTTCAGATTCTTTTTTCCTTATAGATAGGTGGAGAAGTGCTTCCCAAGTCACACTAAAGCTGAAATCCTAGTGAGTTTTACTAAAATTGTTATGACTTATGTTTTCAGCTTTCTTTGTTAGAAGCTACCATGCAGATTTTATGCCATAGGCAGATTCTGTTGCATGCAACAAAAGCAAAATTCTTAAGGCACAGGCTTTCTGATAGTGGTGATTTTAGTAGTGCTTTTCTCATACGAATTGTCTGATAGTCTTCAAGAAAAAAATTTACATCTTGACGTCCTCTGTGTGTGTCCTTGCCTTGCTGTTATCTGTGGTAGTGCTAAAAAGGGTCACGCTGGTCTCGTATCTGTTAGGGTCTGCCCCAGACATGAATATTTATTCTTTATGCAGTATCTGTTTTTAAAACATCAGCTCAGAACCTCAACTTGTTTACAGAATAACCAAAATAACCTTCCAAAACAGATTGCTTTGAGATGCTTGTATATCGCTTTTATTCATGGAAAAAAATGTTTCCTGACTTACCATTTCAATTGACAGATGATAACAGAAATCTTTCTTTATCTCATACCAGTATTTTTCAACTTTCTGTGATGTGTGTATCTACAGATACTTCCTAGTGGAGGAGGTAGACCCCTTAACTTTCTTATACTTGGAGAGTAAAATAAAATGTATTGCATATGCTTTTTTCTATTGCTTTAAGCAAATCCTCGGAAGTATTTTGCAGCCTCAGCAGAGAACAGAATAGAAACAAATGGCTGAAGACATTAGATTTACTATTCTTATGTCAGCAGAGATGTTGGGGAGCACTTGCAGTGAGCTGTCAGAAAGCACTTTGGCCATATTCTGGAGCATTTAATATTGCAAGAGCCCTTTCAGAGGGCTTAGTCAAAACTTCATTGGGAAATTATTTATATGAAACATGATGCTGCATCGTTGCATCAAATTGGCAACATCATTAAACTAGATTTATAAATTGATGTGGAAAACATATGTATATTAAGTTGGAAAGAGGATGTAAATATTCTTAAAACCGAAAAATATGTTTAGTGCTGTTTAAAGTCCTCATTCAGTGTTTGAGAGCTTTCAAACAGTTTCTGAAAGAGGTAACATGATGCTGACTGGACAGAAGTTAATGAGATGTATTTCTGTGCTCATCAATTCATAGTACGAAGCATTGGTTCGGCTCTCTTGAAAAGATGAGAATTGGGCAAGTAGAAGACCAAAAATTACTAGTAATTAATTCTAGTTCTAACAGTTAAAATGGAGGACTTGGTGCAGGTAACTTGGCAACCTTAAAGTTGTTTTATCAATCACAAGAACATCATGTCCAAATTGCTCTAGTAATGTAATATTTAAATGTTGCTTCTTATACACAAACAAAACTTGGACGATTTATTCTCTTCACTTGGTGAAGGGTTTCAAAGCTTGGCAAAATCCTCATGATTATCGTTTTAAATTGCTTGTGTTGCAGGTCTTTAGGTGAATAAATGGCCATTGAAGGCCGTTTTCCATCGTGATCTAATTTCATTTTGAAGTAACCTTACTGGCATGTGTTGTGAAGTTCACGTATCTGTCCCTCTGTAATACTCCTCCGTGTGGGACTCCTCACAGATTTCACAGTGGAACTCAATTTGACAGTAGATCTCATCCCATCCTTTTTGTTGACTCAAGGTGTGACTGAAGAAGCAGATCCTTTCATCACATATTCAAATGGATAGTTTCTGACTGTAAAATAAATCTGGCTTGTGCCCACTCAAAAGTTGCTGCCAAACATCTCAGGCTACCAAGCATAATGTTTAAATTAAAGTTTAAATTAACTCTTGCAATTCCAGCTTGTGGAGGAGGAGTGTTTTAAGAGCTAAAGCCCAAATTTTGATGATACAAGAATGATTTGCTATAGAAAACAAACCAACTTTTTGGTGTACAGTGATATTGCTATTTCACAGAGCAACTAATGATGGCTTCTACAAAGTGTTTTGTCTTTTAATCAGTTAGCTAATATGAACTGTAGACTAAATATTTCAAATAAAAATAGTTAAAATATTTGCAAATCATTTTTTCAAGTGTATATGTATGTTGTTGCACTAGCTATAAATGCAGGTTTGTAATGCTTAGCTTCCTGTACAGAAATGGTCTCAAGCCCAGAATGTGCGAAACACATTTCTCATCATATTCCCAATAAGTTGGAGGAATTTCAAAATGCCAGCCCATTATTACCAGACCAGTACTATTTCTATAATAGGGAACTAGCAACTAATATGTCTCCTGTCAGGTTTAAAAATAGCGCTACATTGCGCATTACCACACCTATTAGTTCCCTTTCCAGTTTGGAGATATTCTAAATCAAGTGTTGTTCATCTATTTAAACTTCATGTAAGCCTTCAAGATCATCAGTATTATCAAATTTATAGTAACAGGTACAGTACTGGGAAAGATGAGTCATGTAAACTCTCTTGAACCTTCAAGCACTGTAAACACAGTCCAAAAAAGTTGGGTAAGACGAACATATTATTAAACAACATTAGCAGTCTCTGCTGAAGTAAGTTGTCATTATTCCAGGCTTTTGAATTACATGACACATGGGAGCTTATAATTCAGTGTTAAATCAGAATAACTACTTTTCTTTCACATACAGTTGCTCATCTTGCATTTTCAGGTTATACTCTTGTATTAGCTATGTACTGATCCCCCCAAAAAAACCAAAAAAAAATCTTGTTATTGGCTGAAGTGCTACCCAAAATAATGTTAGAACTTTTTATGAAGATGATTGCTGCTCTGCAGCATACTTGTGTTGAGTTCCGTAGATCTATTGGGATAATTGAAGGGAGGAAGCAGAGGAATAAACTGTAGAAGAGGTTTGCTGGTGATGAGTAGTCAAGGCTGTGGTTGTTTCCCTGGCCCTGGTTCTCCGTCACCCCCTTCATCTTATCCTTTTCTCTTTTGGCTTGGAAACCAAGAAAATTTTCTGCTAATTAAATAGTAGCAATATTTTATTAATCTGAACTCCCAAAAATAGTTTACAGACTCTTTAGTATCCCTGATACCCTGCTCTGACTAGTACTTATTCCCATGCATACCACTTCATAGATCAATTAGAAACACATAAACCAAACTGTGTGTTGTAATTGCTGTTCAGAATGTACTGGGAATCAGGAGATAGGTCAGTGAAATTTCCATGGAAATCTATTGTTTGAGCACTGTGCTCCAAAATGGGGGTGGATGCTGCCACACCAAGGTAGTGGTGGCTCTTCGTAGGTTTGAGTTAACCATGAATGTGGCACACAAATGTTTTTCTTCACTCAAAAAACCCTCCCAAAATTATATATATAAATTGCGAAAAAATTTTCAATATATGTTAAGATCTTCAAAGATGCAGACTGAGGACTGCTAGAAGTATAGATAGAAGGTATTTATAACAGTCTTTGACTATGTCATGGAAAAAGGTGAAAGGAAAATTCTAAGAATTAACTTTTGCTTTCTGTAGCTGAAAAAAACGCAGATGTAGTTTGTAGCAAGAAATTATGAAGGTCATTAGTGCCTTTGCCTAGTTAAAATAATAATTTAAATACTGAGTTTTAAAGTGCATAGTCTGCATATGTATTAACAACTTTTTCATGAGGATTTATAGCAACATTGTTTACTTAGCATGCACAGGGTAATGTGCAGATTTTACAGCATGTTACTTTCTAAATATGTGAACTCCAAAAGGAGCCATTATCGTCACTTGTGTCAGGGTGTCTGTGGATTAATAGCCGTGGGACATTTTTAAACTGTAACTTTCAATTCCTGCTGTTATGTTTCAGGGTTGAAAGCACAGATGTAAGAACTGAACCTTGCGATCCTTGCAGTGTGCTTTTTAGTTAAGATCAAAACAATTCTTTAAAAATTCTATTGTTTGCAGTTCTAAGCGCATCATCCCAAGTGCCGCTGAACTTCTCACCTCTATGGGATACGCGCCTGCCCTGATGTGCGAGTGTTTTGAGGAGCATAATTCTGAGAATGAGGGGAAAAAAAGAATAAAATTGTGCATTTGAAAGTGTATTACAAGGAGCTGATTTTTCAATATACGTGTATTTACATTTAATATATTAAATAGTCCATAGAAAAATAATTTAATTTAGCAGTTCTTCAAGCAAATACTTTAAATAGGAATGATAAATAAGTCTCATACTAAAAGAGATTTTGAGGTACAGTTCCCATGTGGGGGAATCCTCACCTGAGATCACTAGGACTTCTGCGATTTTGTCCCATTCACTCTATTTTTATTTCTGGCTGGGAATTTGCTTGTCAGTGTAACAAAGATAATCTTTGCAAACCAATATGTTTGGTATGTGCCAATAGGCACAGTAAAATTAAATGTTGTGTTTTAGTAGTTAGTGACACAAAAGGCAAACATTGCCATCGCTGTCCAGAGTATTTCAGTATAGACAGTGGTTAGCATCCTTGATGCCTGCAGGTAATACTAGGTTTTAGCATTCCGTAGGTGTTTACAACTCACAGGTTATGTGGATGAGGAGACTGTGGTTTATGGGTGCCACCAGTAAATTAATATTAGTGCTGATGCAGACATCCAAATAAAGGTGAACAATTTTAGTTTACCACATTCTCAAAAGAAGTAGAGAATGTCTTACTTTTTCCAGTTAATTTATATAAAAGATAAACTAAGTGGCATTCTCACTTTGTGCACTTACACAGTTTAGTAATGACAAACTTTAGAGCTGGTACTTTTGGGTGATCTAAATGGGAGTTAAATTTTGGTCAAACATTAAAATGTGATTATGTTTTAAGGTATAGCTCTGAGGTTTCGGTGAGTCATTGCCATGAGTGGGAGGGTAATGCAGGCTCTTTCAGTCTAAGCCTGTGTGTGTGTATATGCCACATCAGATGAGGCTGGAGGGAGAAGGAACACAGCAGGAAAGGTAAAGACCTTGCAGTAGTCCTTTGGAAAATCCCATTTTATCAGAATGTGGAACATTAAAAACTTTTGCCTGTATTAGGTATTATGGTGTGTTTATCTGAAATTCTCAAAGGTGATAAGTACGTTTACGTTCACTATGCATACCTGATTGGTTCTGTAGTTGTTTGAGTTGCAAGATACTGAACCACATGTGCTCTGGATACGGTGGTGGAATAAATTTCTCATACGTGTGGGACTGTGACCGTTAAAACAATCATTACTGAAACCATATACCTTATTTCCTGTAACTAATAGCAGCTCTCTACCTATGGAATATATTAACAGTTATTCCTTTGGTTTTGGATTGTTATTCAGCTATTTTGTTGGACAGATACTTAAGCATAATCTGTAATTTATGTTGTCTGAATACGTCAATGAACAGAGCTAATTACGGCTTTCTGTTTCAAGCTGTGCTGATGTTTGTGAAACCACATTTCTGTTTATAAGACAAAGTGAATGTGTGTTCTTTAATAGATCATGGAAAATAATGAATTTTCTCTTACCTAGGTTGATTAACAAAAATACTCTAGCTAGTGTTCACCTGGAGTTTAAAAAGAAGCCATGGTTTCTGTGGCTAGTTTAACAGCTGATGCTTCCGTGCCATTAAAGTAAATGTTAAATTTATTATTCTTTATAGTACTCAGAATTTCTTCTAAAGGAAAATTATTGGGTCAAACAGCAGTGGCTCATTTGTTGGTTTTTTTTGCAACGTGCTCACCATGCAGTAGAACTGAAGTCCTGGATGAATGTCACTGTGAGATGCTGGCTTTGTGACAGCACTTAACGACCTGCCTAAATTTCTTGGTACCTCAATATACCTCTCTATTAATCATGTAATTTTTGGCACAGTTACCACTTTGGAGGATTTTTTTAATTTCAGATAGTTTCTAGTTAATAAATATCCTGAAGAATGTGCTGCTACTTAAGGTATAGGCAGAGTAAAAGATTTTCAGAGTGGAGGGTGCTGCAGCCCTGTGGATGGGGTTGAGCATCCTTGGGTGCAAGGATGGGGATGAGGAACACCCAGGATCTCTGGCTCTAGAGAGGAAGCACTGGAATGAGAAGGGGGAAGCAGTTCTGGTTTTCTAATATTTGTTGTTTTCTTTGAAATGGAGAAAAGAATACCTGGAGTGATTTATATTTAATTGAGGATTGCATTTCATCAGATAAGGTGAATGTTCTCAGGCCATTTATCAGCTGTGTCTTTTCAAGACCTCTAAAGAGTATATGGTACATATTTACCTTCACTTGGCTAGGTCAAGGGAAATAAAGCAAAAATAATAGATGTTATTTTTGTATGTGAACAAAACTGGAAGTCATGTGGGTGAAATATGAGGCAAATGACTGTCTCCTACCTCCTCTGTGCCTTTTTAAATACAAGAAATTATTAGTTATATATAATTTCCTTTGCATTATCAGTATATCTTCTTAAAACAGGAGGTTTACTGAGTTTTTCATTGCTCCAGCTTAGTCAACCCCTGAAGTCAACGTGACATATATTGTGCTGCCATTATTCTTTAGTAGTTTCATATGTAGGTAGCATCTTGTAAAAAAACAAAACAAGAACAAAATACGCCATATACTGCTCCTTAGATAACATGTTTCTAAATTGAATTTGTTGTATATTGCTAGTAATGTATACAGATCATACCACACTAGAATCCTATAAGTGCTAATGAGGTTTTTAGTGAGCAGTTTGGGGTTTTGGGGAGTGAGAGTTTTGTAAGAAAGCCTTTGAGCTTCAGATCATCTCTTAAAAATGCATCACTGCTGATTTTCACCCTCATGTGCTGCTGCTATGGGGTCTGTGAGTGTTACTGTAAAGAATTACATAGCAAGAGTGATCTAAGACCCGCTCCACGCTGCATCCATAATTTCAACCCAGCTTCCCAATGTAAATAGCCAAAGGGAGTTTATTGTAGGGTAATATTTGTGTAATATTTGCATAATGCTTTTTTATTAATAGAACTACAGGCAGGATAAATGCAGAGTCACCTGAATGTCAGGATCTTTAAGCAAGAAGGAAACCTGAGAACTGAAAAAAATCTCTTGCTGTCAGGACGAACAGTCATTCTCTGTCCCCATAAGGGATGTACACTGAAAAATGTTGCAAAATAAAACCGAAGACGACATTGTTGATTCAGCTAAACCTAGTGATAAAACTGGTTTCAGAACTAGTCTGATGAAGTGCAATTTGATCAGATATTTCATGAACGAATTACTTTATTACTGATAGTGCTAATGATTTGAAAATTGACTGCAACTCATTCTCTCTGTGAGTGACTGACTCAGTGGCATTTACCAGCTTTTCACGTACCTCTTTTTCAGGGGCTGAATTTGCAAAATGCTTCCCTCTAGTCATTTAAGTTAAATTTTCAGTGACATTTGATGACAAGCGTAGCATGATTAATTACAAATTGTTCTTTAGGTGAATAGTGCAGGTTCTAAAACACAGCTTGTGTTTTTATAACAGTTATTACTGTGCAGGCTCCAAAAGGGCCTTGGAGCAGAGTATGATTTCGATTACATCATTGTAAATTCAGAAAACATCAGTGATCTCAAAAGTGTGATTTTTGAAATTAGGTCAGTGGAAGAGAGATCAAAATCTGCTTTGCTACCTGAAAAGAAGCAAGCTCTAAACTGGAGTGAAGTCTCTGCTTCCAGAAGGCTATCGTTTTTCTTTTTTTGACAAATCTGTTCCTTTCAAATATAATTTATTTGAAATAGTATGGGGGAGTGAATAATAGAACAAATTATAACCTAAATCCAGGCTGGATTATGGCATGAAAGTCAGAGCACAGAATACTTTGCTGATTGATTTGTAATGGAGAGCTGCATCACCATTTTATATGGCACCGTGATGGGCCAATGACTGAAAGCTGTCTAGCGCTTTCTTACATTTTGTCTCCCAATTAAATTTATTCAGTGTTCGGATTTGTCTTGCTGACTAGTTGATATTTTGATAGCTACTGTGCACTTGTAAGTTTTTATTGTTTTGGTTGTTTTCTACCCTCTGATTAGAACATCCATAATTGTTTTTTAACCTGAACTTGACACTAAGACAGAACAGATAACATTAGTGGAGTGTCCTGCCTTGTTGGGTTATGTTGAAAAGGAAATCATCAGCGAGGTAGTTGTGGATGGTGATACCTGTCAGGGTTTTGTTTTCAACTATTGTATGTGTTGGTTTTGTTCAAAATATATGAAAAGCAGCTTTTCAGTACCCCAAGTTTGTGACTCATGAAAGAGATGAGAAATAGTCACAGGGTTTTCATCTTTCCCTTCACTTTGGGCAGCATTTTTTGCATCCTGTTTGTGAGCAGCTCTGTGGGTTCTTATCTGAGAGCTTTCTTAAGCCTACGACACTATTGTCTTCCAGCCATTTTGGAGTATTAAGAAAAAAAAACCCACATGCTTTACACGTCCTGTAGGTTCCTAATACGTAGCTTGGGCAGTGATCCCAGATCCCAGCAATGCAGGAGAGAGTCCTGGGAGGATGCTCAGACTGCATCTCCCCATGTTGGTCTGTGCCTACAACTCACCCAGATTACCATTATTAACTACTATTGGGGCTGGAGTGTGTTTGAATTGTTCTATAGTTTTATCTACCACCAGGAACTGGGGGGGAAACCTATGTAAAAATGAATAAACTACTTCCTAACCTATGAAAGAATTGTATGTGTTCAAGAGTGAGTGTGTAAAGTAAAGCTGTTTTTAAGTATCGTGATTGAAACCCACAATAAATTCAAAATAAAGTATTTTTTTTTTAAGTCCTGCATATTTTGATTGATTTGAAAATTACAAATGGTATCTTTCAATGGCTGAAACTAATAGGTGTGATAATTTTGTCATCATGATTTCTGGGTAGCCTTTTCTGAAGCAAACTCATTAATATGAAAGATTAGTTTTACATCGAAAATGAAGACACTGTAAAGCCTTGCAATGTGTTTCTGTTTGTTTCTTTTCAATATAATTTTTTTGGTTAAAAAAAAAATTTCTCTATTTTAATTTTCAGAATCCAGACGGTTTAGAAGCACTTGAAAAATGTGTGTTCTTCTCATTGAAGCCTTTTATGGTGGTTCCCACAAACAGCTGATGGATCTTCTCCAGGAGGAGCTACAAGAAGGCTGTGTCCTCTGTACACTCCCTGCCAAGAAGTGGCACTGGAGAGCACGGACTGCTGCTCTCTATTTCATGCAAACAGTGCCAATAAGTCCTAATTACAGGTAACCCAGGGATTTGATATTTTCTAAAATAAAATTTGAGAGGCCTTCAGCCAATGCTCTTGAGTTGAATCTTCAGTTGTGTGCATGCAGGTGAATATGTGCAAGCCAATGGTGACTTGCAGTGGATAACATGAGGTTTTGTTCTTGCATTTTTTCTTGGGGTATAATTGGGAAATTACTGCCGTGTTTTAAAGTTTCTTAGACTATTCTGTTATTCATCAGTAGCCCTTGAGAGTCTCTAAGTCAAAGTACATTGATACCTTTTTGTGTATACACGTATATGTACATCTTATTTTAAAATTATAAAGTAAATTCAGTAAAACTGAAAGTTTTAAACTGTGAATACTGAAAGGTTTAAACTGTGCTTCAGAGATTCGGTTGAAAGGTGGCACAGATGTGAACAGTGCATGCTTTCTCACTCGCCCTCCGATGTATCTATTAGCAGTCTGATTTATCAGTGTGTATCACTCAGGCTGACCTGGAGGATTAAGGGAGCAGGTTTGTCTTAATGATGGTATGGTTCTATAATATTCCAGCAACTGTGGATGTCAATTATGCATGTATGTAAGTGGCAAATTTCTATCAGCTAGAACCTGGACTGATAAAACCAGACTATTTAGGTCAAGAGATAGCAATCATGTAGTGAGAATCAGTCACTCCAGAACCAAGCTGTCTTTAAACCCAGCAATTTTACTTGTCCTACCTCATCAGTTGAGATGTGGTAAGATGATTGTCTTGAGCAGTGACATGTCGTGTGGTGCAGCGTGTGCTCCACTCAGGGCATGCAGCAGAGCATCGCAGCTTGCACAGTAAAAGAGCACTTTGTTGACTTTGCGCCTTCATGGAGAGAGCCAGTTCCTGCACAGAGATGTTTTAGCACAAGCAGCTGCTTTTCAGCAACAGAATGAAACTTCAGCAGGACCCTGAGCACACCTAAATGCTGTGCTAACTAGTTGCAGGTCAGAACTGGGTCTGGTATTTGTTACCAGGAGCAAGTAGGCATAGCTGGCTGGAGAGGAATGTGATTTTTCAAGAGTAGATCTTGTGCTGTAGAGGGCTGCATTTGAACAGTGTGACACAACACAATGTCTAATACGTTTTGGAATGCATACTATATAAATGTACACCTTTTCTGTTCCTGTTTCTGGCTTGCATTTAAAATAAGCTACCATCCCAAGCCAAATGTTATATTTAATTTTCCCTGCTTTGTCTTCTGTAAGGCATTTAGCGTTGGTTTCCTGTTGCTTTCCTTTGCAACAGTTTTGTTTTGGAGGAGTGTATATGACAAACTGTTATGTAAATTTGTCTTGCATCGCAACCACATCCTCCAACGCATCACAATGTTATCTGTGTTCCTTCAAGGTCAGCAGCCCAAGCTGTCCAGCACTAACTGTATTAAAGTAATCAGACATCTCTCATAGACATACACTTCATTAGTTTAACTTATAGTTACATTGACCTAAGATAACTTAACTCCAATTTGTCAAGTAACCCACATCTTGGGGGAAGGAGGGAGGAATGATGACAAGAAAACCCAACCAAAAACCCACAAAAAGCCCCAACAACCCAGCAAAAATACCTCAACCCAGCAGCCTGAAAACTCATTTGAAGTTAATAAACTTGCAATCTGTCATAGACTTATGTGCAAACATAACCTTTACTGACAGCAAGTAAATCTGATCTAACCAATAAAGCATCTTAAAGAGAGGAAAGCTTTTTCTTTGCTGTTGCTGTTTAGGGTTTGATCAGACAGAATCAAATAGTCAAAGTTGACTAAGATGCGATGTCTAAAAAAGAGTATGTACCTTGTCCTCACAGGCAGGATAAAATTTTAGGAACAAGGGCTGATATGGCTGATAAGAGGAAAACTGATTAGAGGTACCTTCTTCTTTACTTGCACATTTTTAATGTTTGTTTTGTAATTGAATGTTTCCAGTATTTTATTAAAGTGCAGCAGACTGCAACCTTGTAAGACTACTATCTCCTATTAGAAACAACATTGATTAAAATTAACATTGATTCTTTTATTTCTAGCTTGCTAGTAACCACTGAAGATGTGCTTCCCAGGTAGTAGTTTGCTAAGACAAAATTGTTGTAAACTGGTAGGAGTGTGTCTTGAATGATGCATTTAAATATTTCAACCTTCTTGTGAGGTTGTGGGAAATATCAAATTTGCATTATTTATAATATTTACATTATTTGTAGGATAAAAATTTTCTTTTACATGTGATTTTCATAAATGGGACATTTCAAAAATAGCTTGTTTCTGTTTGTGCATTTAATAATACAGAAAGGACACAAATATTTTGAGGGCAAACACTTGGTAATGGAGCTGCATTACTAAATTTTTATTTTCAAACTGTACTTTATTTCAAAATGCTGGTATGTAGAGGAGTGATATTGATGCTAGTAAGTCTGATCCTGCTATGCATCCATACAGTAGTAGTATATATAAGTTTTAAAAGATCTGTTCTTTTATACATATAAACTGATTATGGGAAAGAAACAGGTTTTTTTAGTTGTCAGATGATGTTCAGTGAGTTAAGGGAGTCTTAAAAAGTGCTTTTGAAGCACAGTATACAGTGCAGGATCATAGATATTAAATTCAGATACTCTGCAGTGACTAGGGAGTTTATGTGAGGAACTTGCAAATATTTTTATCGGAGAACAGACATGTACTCCCTTGAGCAAGAATTAAAGCTACTAAAGAATTAGTAATGAGCAGTGCATCTGATGTTACTTTTGTGAACTGTGTGGCTGATATTTTGGTGTGCAATAAGATGATGTTCCCATGAAGAATAAGAGGATCTATCCAGAATTGTCTCAGGGAGATGTCCTCACCCTTTAAGAGGAACACATGTAGCTATTATGGAAGGTATCAGACACTTAGTATTTTATCTGCAGTGCTGCATAGGTTTATATTAGTTCCCCATCACAAAGGCTGTGCTGTGTGTTTCTCTAGAAAATTGTCGCTTTTCCGTTTTCACGGATTCATTGTGCAGTCTGTTGTTAAACCAGCTCACATCTCTATTCATCTCCTTAAAGAAGGACAGGGGCCCTGATGAATGGAGAAGATCAGGCATGCAGCAAGTCCTCCAACTTGGAAGGCCATAGGGAGAGTTTTTAAAGGAGTTTTTAAAGAGTTTTTACTTGTCTAGTAAACTTGAAACGGTGTAATATATTGAGGTACAGCAGTCACAGAGCTGAGCATTTTTGAGAGCTTTCTTAATTGCTATGCAGAGACTCACATGATTTTTCCTTAATTGGAAAGAAGGTTTCTGTCTGGACATTGTATTAGTCCAAGGCTTTTCATCCTTGGGGGTGGCAGTTGCCAAATCACAGCGTTTGAAATGTGCTGAAAAAGGGCAGAATTACTGTGCTTTCTCTAAACAAGTTTTTCAACAATCATGCAGTTTTGCTAGCAGTTAATGGAATATTATCATTTTCATTCAGTAAATTAGGAAGGTCCAGCAGGGAGATGTGACCTCCTCAGGCTGCTGGCAGTCTGCAGAGCTGCTGCGTTGTCTGCTTTGTCTCCCAATTTGCTTCAGACAGCTTAAACTCTTTGATAAATGTAAATGTCTGGTCTTGTCTAAAGTTGTTTTCCGTAGCACACAGTGACTATACAGTAATTCCAGAAAGCACGTAACAAAAAAAATTTTTTTTGACCTTTTTTTTTTCTTCTTCTTAATTCAATGGAACTTCTCAAATTTGAAAATAGCATTGCAAAATTTAATGGGGGGGAGGGAAGGTTGCTTTTCTTTTTTTTTTTCTGTAATTCTTTATTACTGTGAACAATCTTTAACATTTCAAATAATAGATCAGTTGTTATGACACACTAGATGAAAGTATTTTATATTTACGGGCTGTACTCTACAGTAAGTAACGCAAACTCAAAAAAGTTAGTACTATGAAACATATCAGCAAAGCAGAGAGACTAAACGCAGTGTAGCTTCCAGTTTGTTTTAATAGCACTGCTAGATTATTTTAAATATATATATAAAATATATATATATATATATATAAAAATATTTTGTGCAACAATCTGTATTGCCCCCCAGGTAGCTGTTCATATGAATGAAGATTTTATTTGTAACAGACTCTAGCCCTGAAATACCCCTAGGGTAAATGTTAGCATCTATATACCCCTTGATATTTGACAACTATATTTTAAAGACAAACTCTATGCTTTTTGCATTTTACAAAAGAGAAAACAAATCATTGTTTTTAATTAATAGAGCTCTGAAAAAAACCCAACAAACCCAACCCAGCCTGGGGGGTCTGATGTTAAGCAATATATAGCAATATATAGCGTATTCCAACAGTATATTATGTAGATGTCTTGGTTTGTGTGTGGGGTTTTTGTCTTCTTTTTTTTTTTTTTTTGGTATGTGTGGGTTTTTTTGTTTTGTTTGTGGTTTTTTTAATTATAATTTTTTATTTAAATAACTTGTGAAGACTACTAGATTTAGGATTGTTTCAGATCTGATGCTTTCATTCTGTTCTGTAAGAAGAAAATGTTATTATAGAGTGAATTCTTTACTACCTGGTGGACTGGTGTCACCTAAATGTACTCTTTAAGATAGCGATCCTGTAAATTTTATTCCAATGAGTAGTTCAGTCCCACTGAAAACATAACACAGCTTGTATGTGAGCATCCAGAAGCTAAAGTGCTTACTGTTTTCTAGATATTTTATTAAAAAAAGAAAAACCAACCCTGACAGTAATATATCCTGGAGAAGATGTCTGAATAAAGATGTGAATTGAAGCAAGGCAAGGCAAATTTCAGTCATTTCATTAAAGATGGATAATACATAGATGCTTGTTTGTGCTGGGAACCTTTCTGTCTTTTTATACCTTTATGTCGAATACTGGAAGTGCATCTTTATATAATCATTGTAGGAAGTGCAATAATTTTTCCTGCATTAGAGGCCTTCCCAGCATTTGACCGTAATAACACTCAGGTAAGAAATAAATAAATAGGATGTGTGTGTAGTACAGTAGTTAAAGATAACCATGTACCTGCAAATTAAGCAAACAAACAAAAAAGTTTACCTGATTTTTTTTTTTCCCCCACCCCTTTTTTATGGTGTTTCCTTCTGTATATAGATGAATAAAACTTGAATCTCATTTATGGTATAGACTACTAAGACTACGTATTTTGGTCTGATTGATCATGTGAGCAAAGCAAGTATGTGTCCATATGGAATGGCAGGAAGCTCCACCGCTTACCGAGATGATGCCCTCCACTTCTGTAGTCCTGGATAATAGAGGATCTCCCAGCCTGAATACTAGGTGTGACACAGAATCATAGAATGGTTTGGGTTGGAAGTGACCTTAAAGATCACCTAGTTCCGACCCCCTGCAATGGGCAGGGGCACCTTACACTAGATCAGGTTGCTCCAAGCGCTGTCCAACCTGGCCTTGAACACTCCAGGGATGAGACAGCCACAGCTTCTCTGGGCAACCTCTGCCAGTGCCTCGCCACACTCAGGGTGAAGAACTTGATCCTAACATCTAATCTAAATCTACCCTCTGTCAGTGTAAAGGCATTCCCTGTTTTGCTATACCTACATGCCCTTGTAAAAAGTCCCTCTCCAGCTTTCTTGTAGGCCCCCTTAAAGTATTGGAAGGCTGCTCTCTTGTCTCCCTAGAGCCTTGTCTTCTCCCGAGACACTCTTGCTGATGAGAGGTCATCTAATGCTGACAGTATATAATGTGGAATTGTATACGTAAAACCGGGTTTTGTGATTTTGATTAATATCGCCCAAAATCTGTTCTAGGAACTTCTGAAAATGTTATCATTCAAAGTGAACTTCTGAAGAAGAGCCTATTATTGAATGTGTTTGAGAATGAGCCCTAACATAAACCAATGCTTTGTGAAAGTTAACAAAAGAAAAAAACTGATTTTTTTTTAATTGGTAAAATAGTATAAATAAATGTAAATAATTAAGTAGTTGATAAATTAATCCAGTAAAAAAAATGAAGTAATCCAGTAAAAAAGTAAGGTCTAAGGGCAAAATAACTTCCTATTGAGGATAACAGTACTGCCGTGGTTTTTCTCTTACAATTGCACTGCTAAAATCTACTTTTCAGTATGACAAAGAAGGGGCTGCCTGAAGATTTTCACGAAGCTGGTGAAGAAGGTGGGATCTCCTTTGTCAGGCAGATTAATTATCTTGTACTGCACTACAGAGGGGCCAGAAACAGTGTCTGGTGCTCAAAGTGCTTGTACAGTACGGTGATTTAAGAACACATCTTTTTATTCCTAGTTCTGGCTGTGTAAAAACTTTTTTGGGGGGGGAGGGAGAGAAGAAGAGGAAATCCAATATCAACAACAAAAAAAGCTTTAAGGAGTAGGAAAATAATTTCCTCAGTAAACTACCTGAAATTTATTCAGGCAGACAGCAATGTGATCTTAAACATTCACTTCACATTAATCAACTTTGCCTCAGATAAAATGCTGGCAGATGGTAGCTATTAATTTTAAAAGTGACAGGTTTTCTTTACGTTTTTTGTGTGGAAACCCCCACATGCACTCTAAAACTTTGGTTGTTTAATTTGTCCAACATGCTTTTTTTTTTTTTTTTTTTTTTTTTTAAAATTCA
>JANHGB010058640.1:0-10446 GCA_026283785.1 Coracopsis vasa | reverse complement strand
CCCCTTCAGATACTGGAAGGCTGCTATGAGGTCTCCACGCAGCCTTCTCTTCTCCAGGCTGAACAGCCCCAATTTTCCCAACCAGTCTTCATACGGGAGGTGCCCCAGCCCCTGATCATCCTCATGGACTCCTCTGGACTTGTTCCAACAACTCCATGTCCTTCTTATGTTGAGGACACCAGAACTGCACACAGTGCTCCAAGTGAGGTCTCATGAGAGCAGAGTAGAGGGGAAGGATCACCTCCTTTGACCTGCTGGTCATGCTCCTTTTGATGCAGCTCAGGATACAGAAATACCTGTTTTATTTGGATTTCACTTTCTGTACTTTAGAAGATCCTAAAGCAATTTCCAAACCAGAGCCCTAATTCTGGGCAGGTTTAAGGTCAATGATAGCCTTACTCAGTGGAGTTGGAAATTAACAAAAGCAAGCAGAGCAAGGACTGGGTGGGGTGCAAAAGGCCAGGAACTCATAGCTATCTTCCTTCCTTTATGGCTTATCTTAGAGTTCATTTGACTGGACAAGGGCATGCACTAAATAGAGGAGAGAAGGTAAAAGGGAGGATACAACCTACCTCTGAGTTCCATAGCACCTGAGCAGATGTTTCCTCCCCAGTCTGTTACAGAGGGAGGTCAAAATCATCCCCCTCAGCAGAGCCAGGTCTCAGTGGTGATATTTTTTTAATGCACATCTAGATTTAGCATTGCTTGCATCACACACCTCTCAGAGTCATCTTTATTGGTACAACAGCCAACCTACTGTGCATTTGTTGCGGGGCTTAATAAGGGTTCCTAGTCCTGTGAAGCAGGCAAAGGGAAAGTTCTGGTATTATATTCCCTAAGCTTGATAAACACAGCTAGGGCAAAATCTTCTGGAAATCCTAGCACTGATTCCTTGAAAAAGCATAGAAAAGGTGTTCCTGAAATAAAGCTGAAGGACATATATGTGATGCCTACAAGAGGATAAGGAAGAAGTTCTTTGCTATGAGGGTGGTGAGGCACTGGGACAGGTTGCCCAAAGAAGTGGTGAATGCTCCATCCCTGGCAGTGTTCAAGGCCAGGTTGAACAGATCCTTGGGCGATATGGTCTAGTGTGAGGCGTCCCTGGCCATGGCAGGGGGTTGGAACTGGATGATCTTAAGGTCCTTTCCAACCCAAACCATTCTATGGTTCTTTGATTCTTGGGAAGCCCCAGAGGAGGGGTGAATCCCGGATGAGTACCCATCAGTGTGTAAATGTAGGTGTTAATATCATTCCTACTACACAAGATATAACAAGCATACTCCTTCTTGCTGCTCTATGGGCATGGGTAGAGGGTAAAAAGCCTAACTCCTTCCCCATACAGCCACCCTAGATAGACAGGCTCTGGCCTTAGTTATACTGCTCTCTGTGATAAATGATCTGTACAAAGCAGTGGGTTTCTTACGGCAGCAACATGTTCCCTTTTCTTACCCAGAGCCACTCCAGTGACAAAGCGGACTGGTGCAGGGCTCCACTTCACCAGGCACATAAGGTCTTCTCCTCACTGACAGACTGCTGGGAGAGAGAAGCTGGCTTCTAGAGGAGCCTGAGACACTGGCTCAGAAAAGCTCTAAGGATTCTGTGAAATGCTGAACCCATTACTCAGCAACCACAAAAAACCGATCTCAGAACCAACTGCACAGTGACATCTTCTCATTTACTTTGGGCAGTCACACAGTGGTTTTGTTCTAAGCTTAGGAGAAGTAATAATACCAGTATCCCAGTACAGCAAGAATTGCCAGAACGTGTACTGACTCACATCGCTAGAGAAGGAAGAGCAGGCTGGCCTGGTACACTGCATTATAGCACATCCATCTTTAAAGAACACCTCTCACTTTGATCGCACAACAGCATTTCCGATTAGTTGTTAGGGTATGTGCCCTGTGGCCCAAGAAGTGGCTTTCCCTAGCCCCAAAAAAATTGCCATCAGGTTTAGCTGGGCTATAAAGAGTTGAGACAGCCACAGCTCCCCAGACAACTGTTTTCCTGCTCTTGCACCTCAGGAAAATCCTGACAGGTTAAAGTCCGTAGGCACGTGAGGGTCAGTCAGCACAGCACTGCCTGGAGAGCAGCAGCTGCCATGAATCATATCCCGGGAACTCCATGAAGAGGTTACAGATATGTGAGGACAGGGCAGCGTTTTCTTTCCAACCTAGGCCCTGGCCGTGCTATGTTCTAAACAAGCAAATGAAACAGTACATGGGGAAACATGTTAGTGGGAGTGCAAAAACTGCTGCTAGAAAACTCTAGTTATTAGTAATCTACTGTCCAGGTAGAAAAATGTTTGTGGTTTTGTTTTTTTTGTTTTGCTTTGTTTTTTTCCAGAGGGGTGTTTTCCTACCCAGTGCTGTTAAATATTTCCAGAGAAAATCTGGGTGATACTTTTAGTGAAAAAAGAGATCATGCCTTTAAAACCTGACACTGAGCCAGGAAGAATAGAATTAGGTTTAAGTGTGACTTGAAGCAGAAGAGTGCAGCTAGGTACAGACAAGAGTGAAGTGCTTACTGCCCTGGAGCAAGGGAAGGGACCAGTCACTCCACCAGTCTGCAGGAGAGGCTTAAGTGGTTACAGCAGATCACAGACGGGACCTGAGTCAGCTCTATCT
The DNA here is from genome assembly GCA_026283785.1 of Coracopsis vasa. Taxonomy (NCBI): domain Eukaryota; kingdom Metazoa; phylum Chordata; class Aves; order Psittaciformes; family Psittacidae; genus Coracopsis; species Coracopsis vasa. The sequence continues at coordinate 7,822 of JANHGB010058640.1, read as the reverse complement.
GTGGTTCTGACAAGGGGCAGGCACTAAGGGCTGTGTTAAACAAGACTAGAGGACGTCAGAAGTATGAAGTAACCCTTCCCTTCTATTCCACAGGAGCGCTGTGTCCAAGTAGCAACTGCGCTTTAAAACAAGGTGTGGACAGACAGGATCAACTCCAGAGGATGTCAGTCAGAGCCATCAGAAGTCTGGAGACCACATGCCTGTAAGTAAATATTAAGTGTAAGGACTGGCTTAGCCCAGAAAAGTAAGTAGCCCAGAAAAGAGTCTATACATAACCTATTAGTTACAAAAACAGCAAATGGAAGGGAACAGTCTGTGCAGCCATGATCCCTTTAATCAGAGCAGATAAAGTTATACCTAAATTATACCAAATGAAATTTAGGTTAAACAGCATGGGCAAATTTTGTAGCTGCAGGGATAATTAGTATTGAATGAATTGCCTGGGGAGATAGTGATGTTTCCATCAAAGGGAGGTTTTCGTAAAAGATTAGACAAACAGGTGTAGTTAATCCTGCTCTGGGGTGGGTGAAGGAACAAGATGAACTTGTGAGATCCCTTTGAGACTTAGCTTGTAGTCCAGAGGAAGCACTGAGAATGGTGAGCAGCTTCAATTCCTCCTTTTTTCTGCAAGTGAAAATAAGGGTGCAAGTGTGTTTTTAGAATACAGTCCTTGACCAGCCCGACAGTCCTTGTTTACCCAACCTCTCCCTTCCTCATCCTTTCCCCTAGCTCAAGAGCAAGCCTATCAGTTTTACGTAATTCCACATTCTCAGGCAGTCCCTTTTCCCAGTGATCCCTCACTTCTTCCTGGAGGATTTAACTACCTCATCACCACCCCACCTTGCCCAATGGCAGCTTCCTCTTTCCTAAGTGATTATCATTGAGAATCCATAGGTGGTTTTCAGTGTTTCTGCTCCTGCTCTGGTAGTTGCCCCTCTCCCACATTCTGCGGTTGGGCTGTGGTGCTGGCTAACAGCCTTAGGGACAGCTGCTACAAAGACAGTGGGAAGCACATGGGAACAAAAGAGGTGCATATTTCCACCAGCTGCTTTCCAAAAGAGCCTTCTGGAGCTTAATGTATAGCAAGCACTTTGCACCCAGCTAGAGATAGTCCTTCCTCAGGCTAACAAAACAAAAATCATCCGATCTCCACGTAGATCAATTATTTTGTAACAGATGATGCTGCATCAAAAAAAAACCTCTTTCCCATGGGGAATGGACCATCTCAGAGTGATGCAAGGGATAGGCCTGCTGCTAGCTCCCAGGGCCTGTTTGATTGAAGCCTTCCCACCCATTTCAGGATGGGTGGCAAACCAGTTGCAGTCATCTCCTCCATCCACCAAGATAGTAGCTGACATCTAGGTTAGCCATGATTTCTTTCCAACATGGCATTTCTGTTCACACTTTGATTTACATCCCAAGGATGATAATTTCTAGCTAAAGCATGTGCCAGTTCTGTCTGATTCTGCCCCCAGAAGATTTGGGAGTTTATCTTGAAGCTAGCTTTAGTGATGGGGTACCAATTACAAACCATTCAAATAGCACGCTCCCACAGGGGAGTTCTGCTTCCGGTAGCTTCTTGTCTGTCACCCTGTTTCTCCAGAGGTCCCATGTATAGGAGTCCTAATCCTGCAGGAAAATGTATCTAAGTTGTCCCTGTAATTAGGTGTATAAAAGTGTATAACCTTTAAGGCAGACACCACATTCCACACGAAAAGAGAGCACTTCATTTACAGTGTGAAGCTTACAAGACAAGTTTTCCTTTAACCTACTACCTGATAAGTAAAGAGCTTTAGCACTGCTGTCAGAGTTCCCTGAAACAAAGGCTATAAAGAAGTAGGATTTGGCAAGAGCTGCTGTCATCTGCTAGACTGCCTCTTTGATCCTCCTTACACTTCTGTAATCATGCCAACATCTCTGCAAAACAGAACAGAGCTGCTGCATAAAGGCAATCTCCTTCTGACTTCCTTTTTAACTCTGATGGAATTTTTGCTTGGTGGCATTTCTTTTTACTCACTAAGAAACCCCCCACACCTCCCTCTCCACAGTCTCTACCTCTTTATTGCAGCCTTCCTGTTAAAGCACATGGAAACACTGACTCAAAGAAGTAGTGATGACTAGGAGATGGGACACTGATCTGCAAGTGAGGAGATCCACACACTGAAACTGAGTGATTGAACATTTCCATTGTGCTGCTTTGGACTGGAAGCTCTCCAGAGTCACAACTGGTTAATACGTATTTCCCTAGCACATTCCCTGTAAACGGTCCCCTGAAGCAAAGGGTGTTGAGGCACTTGAGAGGGTGGTGAGGCACTGGAAAAGGTTGTGTCCTGTGAGGTGTCCCTGCCCACGGCAGGGGGTTGGAACTGAACGATCTTAGGGTCCTTTCCAACCCAAACCGTTCTGTGATTCTATGAAACCATGGTTCAGTAGTCCAGACTGCTCTCTGGCTTTAGGGGCTGCTCAGACCATCTCCTGGGCACCATAAAAATGAAGAAGAGTGCAGATAAACTGTGATCTCCAGTGTATCCACACCAGTCCAGACCATGGTTACTCCATGGTGTGTTACAGGTATTTCTTCTGATTTCTCATTGTATTTTCAGCACCATGTTATGTTGCACAACGGCTGAAGAGTAATTAACAAAGTCAAGTGGGAAACCTTGTCCTGAACAGTCAGGTATTGCCAAGACCTGACTCTTCTATGCTAAAAGCTGTGACAAAACTCTAAGCATTCTCTTCCAGGGGCTCGCATTCATGTACTGCCAGTATCAACCTTTCAGAGTGCAGTCATTGAAGACATCTATCAAACAATATTAATAAAAATTCAGGGAGTTTTCCCCTCTAGTACTCATCTGACTTCTCAGCCCTGAAGGTAAGCATCACCCTTTCAGTTCTGTCATTTCCAGAGCAGATTCTTCATTTTGAGCATTTCAGCATTACTAACTCTGTGCTTCTTTGTCAACCCGTTATGGAAGGAAAATAAACATGAGCTGTGCATTCAACATATTTCACATTTTAATGATCTAATAGGCATCGTTTCCAATGGAGTACGTCTTGTTTCAAGACCTTAATCTTGACAATCTGAAGCATGTCTTCAGTAGCCCAGAAACAGTCTTGTTGTGAGGGGATCTATGCAGTAGCTTAATACTAAGCAGGCATTAATGAGGGCAGTGAACTTGGGAAATGGAAGACTTTCCTAGCTCACCAGCAGCTGAGCAGGCTTTGAGCAAGAGTGCTACCTGACAGAGAGGGCTTAATTTCAGACAGGTGGCAAAGCTGGAAAGCCAGGAATCTCCCAGGCATCACTCCCACTAACTTTTGTACCTGTTTCCAAAGGGAACTGTCATTTCATCTGCGTTGTTGCTGACATCAAAGTGTCCAGCCGATCCAGCTCACACAACCGGTTATATGGTCAGCGGGGAGAGAAGAGGAACTAGATCTTAGAAGGCTTTGGGCCTCCTGCTGTGCTTAGATTATGATTTAATGCTGAAAAGTTGGCATGGCAACCAAATGTCACAGCCAAGAAACGGGTCCAGAAGAGGGCCAAGCAAAAGTGCTGCCCAACTCCTCTGCAGGCAGATCTGTGCCCTACATACACTTGTTGTCCACACTGCTGTAGCAGCGAGGATTGCATCACAAGGAAGTGTTATTAATAAACTAGGCAGGTCTGCAATAAGAGAACAGCAAACTTCTCCAGACCTCTTGAAATGGACCCTGGCATCTCATTCAGGCTCCTTTCGCTCCATCCACCGATTGCCACACGTTGCCAGGAGACAGTCTTGCTCCTCATGGGGACTCGCCACTAACTGCCATTGTGCTCTCTCTCCATGTCCCCCTCCTCCCCTGTCCTGCTCTTGATCCCCTCAATGACAGGAGCCTGGCAATGCCCCGTCTCAGTTCTGACACAATGGCCTCTTTTGATTTGGAGGTTTTCAAAGGCTTTTTACTTTTTGTACAGTGATCAACCGAACAAAATCCCCAAGCTGCACAACTCCAGACCTGCACCACAGAGGCTGGAAAAGGGATGTAAGTGCCTTAAAGGATGGGGCTGACCTATAGGGGAATTAGTGAAGTACAGTTTGAAGGACCTGTGTCAGATGGATCACAGACTAATCACTTGCTGCGTGAGCACTGTGGCAGCATCACCTGAGGTCTAAGATACTAAGCTTGGGCTTGAGGTTAGTGCACACAAGATATGTCAGCCTTATTTGTGCTGGGATCTCTTTATAGCTCATTAAAGCATACTCATGGCTATTTAAAGGCTCTCAGGCTTTTATTTCATCATATAGGGCTTCAGAAACTTCACTTGCCTTTAGATATTGGCAAGCTTAGTCCCATGCACATTAGAAAATAAGCCATTCATTCTTCAGCCTTCTTCAAGTGCTTTCCTTATACCCCTAAAAGAAACCTTTTGGATATAGACTCAGTATAAGCCAATACAGTGTCACCTTCCCGAGCCTGCTGGTACTAGTGCCAATCTTTTACTTCAGAGAGCTGGGCTGTTAAGCAGATAAGTGAAGTTAAAGCCTAATCAGTTCCAGGGTTGGTTTGCCAAGTACTGTTAGCCAGGGATCAGTTTATGCTGCCATTTGGCATCATCTCCCATGGTCAGAACAAACTGAAAGGTGGCAACTGAGGAGGAGACTGCTGTTGTGGCAGAGACCTCAGCACCAAAAGGCTCTAAGAGAACAGAGTAGCTAAGGCATAACTAGAGAATGCCGTGCTTCAGCTTCCTCCGGGATGTTGGAAAGCCAATAGGAAATGAGCAAGGATTTGAATGCTCCCTTTGCAGGGACTTAATCACACAGCCTGTCCCTGCACCCCTGGGAAGGGCAATTGCTTTACATGTCATTCTCAGTGCTGCATCCAGAGGCTCAAGTCATCTTTCCCTGGATTAGAAATCCTCCACTGTCTGCAACTCAAATAAACTGAGCGTCCAATCTCTGTCATTCCCAATGCTTCTTTTTCTCACTCCAACATCGCTGTTCCCTGTCCTACACTTCACTCCCTGACCACCTCTTTTCCCTCCCTAATGTCACAGTTTTCCAGATGCTGCTAGACACATATCAGCTCTTTCCCCTCTCATGTCATGTAACCAGGACAAAACAACACAACTAAAATAATTTTAATTAAGTGGACAGGCTAATTAGACTAATTTATTTAATTTCACCAGAATTTCAGTGTTCTGTTTCCAGTTCACTCTGGCACCATGGGACGCATTCCCCTCATTCTTCCCTCCCATCACTAGGAGCAGCGACAAACGACTTACATATTGTTACTGTTTTCAGGCTCCACAGTTGAAAATGACATTGGAAAATAAGGCATCAACCTCAATTTCCCACTTTCACAATCAGAACAGAGTAACTGTGCTGGGAGCCAAGAGCAATGAAGCAGAGGTGCAGATACTCTATCAGTAGCCCCAGCTCTGTGCCTTACTAGCTGAAGATAAATGGTTGAGATGTACCCTTGTACAAAATCAAAGGGGAATTTCAGACTACTCAGACAGCAAAGTAACTCCCTACGCTGGTAGGCGGTATAGTAGTCAGCTGAACAGTGCTGCAGTGCCCAAGAATAAAGGTGCACTGGCAGCACCAAGCTGCCAATTGTACCCTCTCTCACCATGCAGTCCTAATGACCATGTTAGGAACCAAATTAGCCACACTTAATAAGCCACACTGAAATAGCTGCTTCGTTTGCATTGCTCCATGAGATAATTGTTGTACTTCATCTGAACTTACTTATCAACTCTGCTTTTACTAACTTGTGAAATGACATACAGGAATCTTTTGGGCACACCAGAGGCATACCATAGGCCCAGCACAGACAAACTGCAGGTCTCCCTGTACAGGAAGGGTTATGTTTGTCTGTTGCTGCCTGCCCATCCCTCTCCTTTTCTCTTTGGTTAAAGATACAAGCCACACGCTGACCAGCACGTGGACAGCCAGTAAAGTAAGTGCAAGGAGGTTCACAACCACACACACATACAGCCCAGGCTTTGTTCCAGTCATGTTTACTCACAAGGCAAACAGTTAGGCATTGTTTCTGCTTGATAAATTGTAGCTGTCCAGCTAGGAAAGATCTAGTTCCAGCTGGTTAGAGCCATTTTTATTTCTTACCTCATCACCCTCCCTCTGCAGTAACTTACAAATCCAGCTTACCCAGGCACAAAAAGAGCAAGTTGGCTTTCTTCCCACTTTGAATTGACACTGACTTACTTAACCAAAGTCCCCACCTCTAGTGCCAGCAGAGGTAAAATCCTTATGAAGCATGGCTTGAAAAGTGAACTCACACTTGAGAGCTGTCTCAAAGCCGTTAAGGTCCTGCACCTTTGTTGTTACTATTAGGAGCAAGAGAAGAGAGAGATCCTTTCATAATCCCCACTCAAGTGCTCTCAGCTTGTCAGACACTAGAGAGCAATGGTCATTTGATAGTGTGGGAGCACAGTCATAGGAACCTCTCAGCTATTTCCTACCTAATTACTCATTTGCCTTGCATAGCACCTGGTGTAGCAGGTACTGAGCATCCACTGTACAACACCAAATGTCATGTACAACTCTTTAACACCAGGCTCAGAAAATGAGTATGAGGGTGCTCTACCATCAGAACAAAGCCACTCCTTTTCTGTTAGAGAGACATAAGAATGTAATGCCAAAATGCCACTGTTTGATTTATACCGTCTTTCCATCAAGTAAATTCATTACCTTTTGTAAGACAACTTACTGCTTTAGAAGGATGTTAAGGCTCTACCACAGCAGAAGAAACACAAGTCTCAAGGAGCTGGTAGTGTTCACATAGAAGTGGCAGAATCAGACTGGTGTTAAGTGAGAGAAGTTCTGTTACAGATCTGCAAAGAGAACACAGTGGTCCCAGGAATACAGAACCAAACTGAAAATCCTGGCTCACTGGCACAGTCTTGTTCCTAAAGACACCGTATCAGATAAGGTCCATCCAAACATGCTAGTTTGTTAGCTTCACTGTTCTGTCAGGAAGGCAGTTTCGGAACCTCTTCCCCATCTTGGGCACCTTTCCTATGAACCATAATGTGTTCTTCTTTGAGTACTGTGAATTCAACCATCAGTTCCCATTAGCATTTGTAGAGAACAGGACTGCAGCAAGGACAGAGTTAATCCAGGTAAACCACAGCCGTGATCCAAAGTGCACTAAGCCACACATCTCTTCCCATTGCCTACTATGGGGCTTGGGCCCTGTAATTGCAGTGAAAACAAAATTATTGGAAAAAAACTGAGGACATAGAACATCCCTAGAGACAGTAATCTCTTTCAGTGGGAGAGGGTTGGGGAAGGGTGCGGGGTGGAGGGGTGAAGACCTAAGAGCACAGGATTGGCAATTGGTTCCACCTCTCTGGGTCACCAAAGGCAGATCCAGAGTTCTGAGGATTTAGGCAGCCCATGCCACTACCAGAAAATCAACTCCAAAATCCATTTTCCAAATAATCTTACTTATGTTTTGTAGCATTTTGAAACTGTTTTCCTTTCCATTTTTTTCCCCTTCTGTAATTAAAAACTAGTGTTCTTTACCTCCAAATAGCCACAAACATACAGGGGAGTCCTTCAGACCATAATTTAGAGCTGAACTTGTACCGTCCTCCAGAACCCTGACCTTGGACTCCTGACCAAACAGTAAGTGTTTAAAGCAGTGCAATTTAAGGGCTATAAAACACATCACAAAATTCAAGTGTAACAAGCAGAACATGACCCCAAAGTTCTCCCATTATTAACCCCACCATCAGTACAAACCAAACCTGAGACAGCAGTGTTAACACTTCCACTGTATTGTAATTAACATGGGTTTTTAGACTTTT
>JANHGB010058638.1:0-10177 GCA_026283785.1 Coracopsis vasa | reverse complement strand
CACAGCTTCTCTGGGCACCCTGTGCCAGCGCCTCAGCACCCTCACAGGGAAGAGCTTCTGCCTAAGAGCTCATCTCCGTCTCCCCTCTGGCAGGTTAAAGCCATTCCCCTTTCTTACAGCTTTTAGTATACCTTCTAAAAGCAACAGCCTACTGTGTGGAGGCTCTGGAAACAACACTCTAGGAATACTCCAGTGTGAATAACCAAACTGCCACACAGTTTCATTGCCATGTGGGGTCTCACTGAGTTTCAGAGGATGGGAGGATACTTTCTGTTAGTCTACAGACATGATGATCAATTAACTTGCATCTGTGCAGTCCTCCACGAGCGACAGGGACAGAATTGCATCCCCTGCCTAACAGTGTTTACAAAACAACATTTAGAAAGAACTCTTTAAACAACAAAAGCTGTACTTGATTGTAACAGCAAGTTACTTCTCCAAAATCTGCTGACATTTAATTCCAGCTACTTAAAGGTACCTTCATCACCTTCACAGCGACATGAAAAGGTAAAGTATGCTTGGTAAAAACACCTAAAATTGCTACATGAATTTACATCCCTCAGGGGATTTTGTCTGCCTCTTCCCAGTTGTGGGGAAGGAAAGGGAATGGTCTCGTTTCCCTCAAACCTACATAAAATAAGATGTAAATACAGAGATTATGTTAGGGCTTTCTTTTTTTGCCTATCTCTAAAACGGGTCAGCTGTTGAAAGCAAACTGCTCCAGTGTAAGCCTAAGACTGCTTCAGTCTGCATGCGTAGTACTGTTTTAGTGTATGTACAGTCAGAATTACAAACTGCCTAAGGGAGCTGGGCTATGAGAAATACCCATATGAATAAAGACAAAAATAGGAAGCAGGTACACTTTATATAAACCAAAACCTCTACCTGTGTAGAATGCTTTGTGTGCTAATGGCTATTCGTGAAATACTCTGAAACTCAGATGCAGGAAATCACTTACTTGTGGAAACAGAGGTCGTTCTTCCCTAACTTTCTTCAAACAATCTGCTACAAGCCTCTTCATTGCTTTGGGGCAGTTCTTGTACAATTTACTGAGGTCTGGAGAAGCATACCCTCGGCCAACCATGAAGATAATCTGAAAGAGAAGCAGCAAGTGGCAGAAAACCAAAGCTGGAGTTGTTTCACTGCATAGTGTTAGTGTCCCAAAGCATTAAACACAAGTCCCAAAGGCACACACACCAGCAGAGCCTTGTCAACTTGTCCCAGTTAGTTAACTGAAACAGTGGTCCTGGGTTTGTGTAATGGAGGACATGATTAAATCAGAGCAACACTGCTCTGTAATGCTCAACAAGGGAAGGAGCTATTGCATTCAGAACAGAACAGGGGAATGTTATGTCCATGATATGGACGTAACATAGCAATGTCCTTCAACTGAAGGCTACAGTGACAAGCAACCCTCAGTCTGAGTTGTCAGGAGCAGTCAGCCAATTTGGCACAACAGCACAGTCCCTCACTAGAGCTGTATGTTCAGGTATCTCTATACAACATGTTGCAAAAGGTGTACAGCTAGCAAGTGAAAAGAGATCACTGTAACTAATACAGCAAAAAAAGGGGATTGTTTGGTTTCAAGACAAACAGTAAAAGATCTTACTAGTGTTGGAAAACACATTTTCTGTTCAAGTTAATATGGTCATTGTTTAGGATTTTCATCAGACTTCCAGTAACCTTAAGAGTTGACTCTAGTATTGATAAGACTATTACCTGGTAAAATGGTGGTAGGTTTGGTTGTTGAGGGGACTTTGTTGAGGGTTTCACTGGGGAGAGGTAACAGAACTAACCCTGCTATTGGGTCTTTTTCAACTGCTGTCATCTCAGAAAAAAGGCCAATATAATGTTGCTAAAACAAGGTCTCAGCATTGCTCTCCAGGAAACATCATATTCCTCCACAGAAAACTTACCCGAGGGTCAAGAGTCCCATCTTCTGCAGCAGTTGTGATTACTTAAGCTTGCACATAGTTTTAATATTATGAATTAAACCACATTCCGATATCCCAGTCTTAAAACTAAGACAAAACTCCCTTAACAGAACCGACCTTTTCACAAACCACAAGTGAGGATAAGCAAAACAGATCAAAAAGAGCCAGTTGTCTGAAGTTCATGCCCTGCAGAACGAGTAAGCTCTACACTTGCTAAGCCAGAAAAAGCATTTGTGTAAAGAGAACAGATGAGGTCTCTCTGTCCTTCATGTGCTTCTTTGTAATTCTTGGTTAGTTGATTGGTAAGAACAGAACTTAGCAAAGACTAAATCATTCAATACTAACAGGGATGACAACAGTCAGTATTGATTCTTCGCTTAGTAAAATGCACAGAATGCAGTCTTGATAAAATAACAGCATATTTAACATCAAAAGGGAAACCTCACATCTTTATTGATGTAGCAAAAGCTTTAACTGTGAATAAATTCAACAGGACACTTAAAATTTTTATGAAAAAAGAAATCTTTTTCCTTTCAGTAGCTGTCACTGTCAATATTTAAACACTCTCCCACCCAGATTTATTGCTGAAACAAATCATGTTGTCAGCACCACTTCAGGTCTTGTTCTGTATTTGTCTTTATCTTACATTTCTTGAGGACAACAAAATGTACCCTTCCAGAAATAAAACACAGCAGCCAAAGAGGCTTTCTCACCTGGTCTCGGTTGTTTATGTGGGAGTATGGCAACTCTCCTGTCATGAGTTCATATAATACTATTCCATAGGAGTAGACATCCGACTGAAAACTAAACGGGTTACTGTCCTGCATCCGTATCACTTCTGGTGCCTGCGGAAGGAGGAAATCAGAAATCAGTATTAGGAGAACTTAGAAATGGAAAGGATAAGCGAAGGGGAAAGTATTTGGAAAGCAGAGAGTGAGCTCAACCGAAAATGAGTGAACAAAGAGGGGATACCTCAGAACCTCTGCTGTTTTACCTGAGGCTCTGGAGAAGTTCAGGCACTGCTACTCTATATCTTCTTTAATAAAACATCAGTGCACTTGAGAGTAAACAAAGCAATGCTTTAATTCAGGGAGCATTTTACCCTTAGAAAAGCTATTATTATTCCAATTTGCAGTATTTATTGACTTTTGCTACATCTTATATACAAGGGAGTCCGAGTCTCTCACCATCAGCTCTTAAACAGGTATCAATGTTAAAGAGGAAAAATACTAAATTCTAAATACAGATTCATTCCCTTGTAAAATTGATCCTGAAGCATTTACATGAATATGAAAGTAAAATATAAAATAGCACATATTGAGGATCAGGAAAGAAATGCCTCTTTGCAAAACAAAGCAAAACGGTAAAGCTAAAGAACTTCAAATAAACCACGCTGAATGACTGAATAAAACAAGATCTAAACCATAAAACACCTTTCCTGTGGACTAAGACTTCTTCCCCTGTGAAGTCCTTCAGCATTGCTGAGCAAAGTACTAGTTAAAATTCAACAGTTCCACAACTCAACCCAGTAAGAGATTATACTGAGGAAACAGAATCAACCTCTCCTGCTACTTAATGATGACTCAGCAAAGATGAATGGTCTATAAATGATTAAAACAAAACCCCAAACCTGTAAAGAGCAACAGTGCAGGGGTTTTTTCCAGATCTGTTTCATGTACATAGGCATACCTACGGGGAAGTTAGTTTTAAATCCTAAGTAAGACATTCTTGCATAATTTTAATGATGCTTTTTAATCTGGTGACAGACACTGTTCCACGAGGTTAAATGTACTTTGAGGTTTCTTCCAACCCTAACCACTCTATGATTCTATGGTAAGGGCAATTGTTGGGAATGTCCTCTCAGACAAGGACTTCGCAGTACCACTTCCAAAAGAAACTCCATAAACTTTCCACTAGAACTTGGGAATTCTGTACCTAAATGGACATTTACCTGCTGCGGTTCTGAGCTGCCCCAAAGCCTACTCAACTGTCTGGTGGAGGGTGAGGGCCAGTCCTGGGCCTAACAGCAGCAGCTTGATATATATGAAACGTCATCACCAAAGATGACTGTGCTCTTTCCTATACTTGAGGTAGCACTTCCTCAATCCCTTGCCAAAGCTGACAAGTGCACAATCAGCGAGTGTGTTGCCAAGTCCCAAGCAGCGAGGAGGGGAAGAAGAGGCCACAATGAAGAAGGTAGAGAAAGGATCCCACAAAGCCACTGTTACACAGACAAAAGCCTGCTCTCCCGTGAGACAAGCCTATCTGGGGAAAGGCAGGATTATGGCAGGAAAAAGGTTCCCCTCTCCCTCCGAACAGCTCCTTGCAGTTCCACTGACTGCCCTGTCTCTGCCCTGAATACTTAAAATAAAGGAGAACTTTTAGGTGAATAATGTCTGCTTTGGACAACTGAGCACCCCAACACTTCATTCTTCAATTTCAACTTGCCTGACAACTGCAATAAAAGTCTACACAGCACTATCAGCATATGTTGATTCATTTAGATTTAAAGGTTTAAAATAGTGTTCAGTTGCCAAAGCATACCTTACCAGAAGGAAAGCAACTATTTAACATGAGTGAAATGTTTTGCTCACCATCCACAAGATTGACCCAGTGGGCTGCTCCACCTGTTGAGATCCACTCCACCTGGATTTTACAGTTGCCAGACCAAAGTCTCCTATTTTCACTGTGAGGCCTTCATGAAGAAATATATCTGAACAGTTGTTAAAGAAATCCTGTAGGAGACCTCAGCAAACACCTCTGAATTTTCTGACACGATTATGAAGTATCTGCTCAGGCTATTACAAAGGCAAACCAACTACCCACCAAAACTGCTGGTTATTTATTTAAACCTGCTACAAGTTGTATTTTAAACCGAAAAAAAGCAATTCTCTGGCATCCATATTACAGAGTTAACATTTTAGACTAAACAAGACCAGATGTTTCAGCATTGTTTGTACTTTTATCTTTATGGTGAGCTAGGATAGAAACCTACTGTGTTAGTTAACACCAATGACTGCAGGTACTTAAATAACTGGTGTCAAGAGATGCACAGGGGAACAACATAGAAGTCATCACAGCTCAGAAAAGAAACTAAATAAACCCAAGTGGAATCAAATATAAAATCTCTTTACACAAAGCTCTCTGGCTGATCTCCTGAGATTTAGTCATGATTTAACTATTTCAACTGGAAATACCCGCATCTGTGCTATCTGCAATCTATCCACTGAACAGATTGTCTGTTAAGACTGACAGGTAGCACTTTCTTTCTTGGGGTTATTCCAAGGAGATTCCATTTTACAATTTCATTTAAGAATGTTTCAGGTTCAAAAAGAGGACTCAGAATATAAACATGACTGACTCTTTGTTCTCACTCGTGTGTCAGGAAAAGAGTTAATATACTACACAAAAATGGTCATCATTATCAGGAATCACAAACTCCTGACCTCCCATATCCCAAAATGATTATTTTTCTAAATGAAGTGAAAATGGGAATCTCCTTACATTATGGAATCACTTGGCATGTTCTTTTATACTAACATTTGCAAAACATTCTGTTTGCGTTTTATGAAAGGAAGTTGCATTTTATGCTGTTAGCTCCAGGGATGTTCTTGGCAATTTCCAAAGCTGGCATTTTGAAAGGAAAAGACATCAGTTTACAACATTTTTACTCCATATGCATTACTGAAAGTATGTATTTGCAAGAAATATAGCAGTAACAGTTCGCCTTTTCTTGAGTTTAAAGTAAAGAGTTTAGGCTTCATTTCTGTCAGACATGTGACGGTGCTTTAAGCCCTTGCTAAAAAGTAACTTCTTACTCATCAATAGGAATTCACAGAATCCCAGACTGGTTTGTGTTGAAGGGACCCTTAAAGCTCATCCAGTTCCAAGCCCTGCCACGGGCAGGGACACCTTCAACTAGAGCAGGTTGCTCCAAGCCCCTGTGTCCAACCTGGCCCTGAACACTGCCAGGGATGGGGCAGCCACAGCTTCTCAGGGCATTCTATGACTCTATGGAGAGCAGTCAGCAGAGCTGGGCTGCAGCTGGAAGTAGGGTATCAGGTCACACAATTCTGCAAGATGAAACCAACATTTGTTCAGGCTGTGTTTCAACTTGTCTCTACAGTGTGTGTATTAAATCCCATTGACTTCAGTGGGACTATTCATGTCCTTTTAAAGTTACACAAGGGCTTAAGTATTTCTCCATGTTGAAGCCTCCCATTGAGACTCGCATTCGTTTTTCTGTGTAACTTAAATATATCCCAATGGCAATATTTAGTTCTAGCTAGGAAAAGCCAGAGAAAAGATGAATTACACTTCTCATTGAGGCACACTCAACATTTACATAAACAGTTGCTGTGAGGTGTTTTCTAGCCAGAATTACATGTGCCTGATTTACTTAGCAGCATTCTGAGGTCTACAGCATTTAGCTTTGTTTCTCTTCAATTTCTTTAACATATAAAACAACTAAACACAGTCTCTGAAGAGTAGTCGATCGTTGAAATTATATCATTAGCATTGATTAGCCTGACAGCATGGCACTTCCATTTGAATGCCATTAGAGGGTAAGTGACAGCCACAATGGATCACACGGGAAGAAACACTTGGCACAAAGGAATGGACGTGGTGCTGGAGGCTTCATAAGGCAGGAAAGCACAAAGTGTTCTTACTACTCAGGGCTACTGCATGAGAGCTGATAGGATAAAACCACCTTCTTCAGGGAAAAATAGCACAAAGAAAAGAGAGTGAAAACACAAAGCTCATTAAGACTTTGTGTAAACACCACCAAACAGAGTAGCTCTTATTGAAGTATATGCTGGGACCTCAGTTGTGCCAGTAGAGCCCATAGTTTAAGACTTAGAAGTCCTCTAGCGTGGGGATGCTCAAAAGAGCAGGTAGGAGAGGCAGCATCACTGCTTGCAAAGGCTCCTGCAGCTCCATACCTATCCCAGGACACTGATGTGGGCAGGGAGAGACAGGGGAAGCAGCTATGGAAAAATACTCTCTCCATCCCAGATTAGCCTCTATGTATGAGAAGGATTTGATCACACGTATGTTGTGTTGTAATGCTCTTGTAACATTGAGAAGGACCAGAATAACCCATTCACAGTGAACTGGCCCTGGTGAAGTCAGATTCATTTAAGCAACTCCAAGTTGTATTTTTTACATATTACTGCTACACATAACCAGCTTCTTGGGTGTGAATTAGTAGTTTAAAATTAACTTGTCAAATTAACTCATGGTCTCTATGAGCATCTCTATGACTAGAAGTTGCCTTTAGTGGCCAGGCTGGCAGGCAAAGCCATGATTGATGTGAACCCTTGGTGTAACTTCCAGTGTGCTATTTGGTGGCTCTCACAATTCACCCAGTTGATGTAGGTCAGTGAATCTGTGGTCTGACTTGTGCCAGATGGAGAACCTTAACATTAAGTCTTGAGCTAAGCATCCCTCTGGTTCCACAGGGTGATAGTGAGAGCTGATGTTCACACAACCATTCTTTTACTCCCTCTTTTGATAAAAGTGCCTCTTCCCATGACTAAACTGATAGTCATGAATAATCTCTTCATTGCAGAATATCTATCCTGTGTAGCTGAATAATTTGTTACAAACAGCCTCTAAACCCTGGTAATAGCCTTGTGAATACTGCATTGCAAAGGAGCTGTCAGCCTGCCTGTCTACCGCAAGCAGGAGTCAAAACTACGGTAAACCCATTGAGAGCTGTCTTTAAGGGAAAAACTTTGACTGCAAACCCAATAGTTGTGATTGCAGGTTATAACATGCCTGGTTCTGGGATGGTGCTACCCAGCACAGTGGGGAAATCGTTTGCCAAACCTAATTTCTGTGATTCTAACTCAAATAACTCTCCAGCTCTGGCAGGCTGCTGATACACACGTTCAGCAAGGGCAGTGATTTTGCAGGGATGGATTCACTGATCTCTTCTTGCCCCTTCAGCCATCAGTCCTGGTTGTGCAAAGTGATTCCATCTCCAGTAATTCAGTGCTGGAGTGTTTCATACTCACGCTGTGCAGGAACAGCTGATAGTACCAGGTGGAGAGCAGAAGCGTGATCAGGCCCAAGGAGCTTGTATGGAAATTCCAGCCAAGAATTCTTTGTGTTTTCTCAAATGTCCAAGATAGAAATCCTCTAAAATGGCAGTTGGTACTGGGAATGCTGACTCAACCATAGCCATAGTTACAGTGGCCCCGCTATGACTCTGCGAGGGGAGCATAGATTGCTGTCAGCAGATGACTACATATTGCAGTTTTAGGAGCGATTCTCTTGATGTGTTAACCTTATTTGCACTTGTTTCGGTACACTCATGCCTTTGTGCTGAATGTCAAGGGCAGCTCGAGAATTAAACACAATTAACAACTTCTTCCCATGTTCTCCACTGTAATGAAGTTACTTCAGCTTTGGAGCAGTGAAGGGGTGGCAAAAGGATTTGGTGTTGAACAGCACTGTGTTGTTATACTGATGGTGGCCAGATTCTCATCTTGAACACGCTAGTGTGTATGGAGACAAGTCCCTTGAAGTTTGCAGAGTCACAAATGTGTCTATTTAAATTTAGGACACAGTATTATGTGTAATTCAAGGGATCAATTTGAGCCTCACAGGTTCTTCTCTGGTGCCTTGGGCTATCAGTACAGATGGGTGAGTGGTGGATGGGGTCTCCAAAGAAGAAGGAAGGAGATGCGGGTACAGTGGTTGCACCACATCATCCCTTTAGGGTCACTGAAGTCTTTGGGTATTGTTCAGAGTCTTGGTCCAAGTTTTCAAAGGTGCTGCTGTCCAAGCATCTTCCAAGCCAAATGTAGTTTTCATGTGTCCTTATTGAAAGGCAGAGAGAGGCAGCAGGGAAGAAGCTTAGTGGCAGAAAGGAGGAGGGTTAGAAAGAGAAAGGAAACCTGAAACGGTACAAACAAACTCATACCAATAGAGATAGGAGCTGTAACAAGCAACTTCTATTTGGCCATTTTTACATAGGGATTGACGTATAGATTTAGGAGGCTGAATATAGACTGTCTGATATCTATTCTGTGAAATCTGTTTGAAATTATTCAGCATCTTCCTATTATATTTGAATGATCAGCATTTTATCGCGCTGTGAAACCGCCTGAACAAAACTCCTTTCAGAGAGTGTTTCTTTGCTCTTACTCGGGTAACTCGGGAGAGATTTCCTTTATGAAAAGCAGCCTTCAGATACTCTTCAAAAGAGGAGCATCTTTGCAGACTGTAATGAGAAAAGAGCTAACCAGGATGTGAGATCTCTCATGCCCTCTCCCCCCTACAGCCTTTTCTTCTGGAAGGTTGGGTTAGAAGCAGTTTCTCTTCCTGTAACAGACAAAACCTGGTTGTTAGGAGCCTTGTGCAGGGTTTTGGAGGAAACCGCCACATCTGATTCTCCATTTGAGCCTGCCCAACAGGACTTCATTTACCCTGATAACATGAGCCGTGTGTTGTGGAATAATTCACTGTGCAGTCACACCATACTTGAGATTAAACCCAAGCTGATGAATGAGCCCTTCACTTCTGAGTGTAATTGCTGACCATTAAAGCCTTAAACTGGCTTTAAGTCCTGTGGCACACAGTCACTGCAATGGTAAAGAGCTGTAATTGTAACCTGGACTTGCCCAAAATAGCTCCAGTCTTATTGTGCCATATATAGACTGCATGGTATATCATGGTACACTAATATAGCGTATCACTGCTGTCCATCCTAGCATGGACCCTTGGAGCTGCAATCCATTGAAAAGGCTCTTTGAAGGCTATAAATATCCCAGCGTTGCTCCCTGTTTCTAAATGAGAGCAATGGAAGCTAAATATGCACTGACTCCAGTGTGACAGATCCTGAAAGCGATTCTTATTCGGTTTGATTCTGGCCCAGAATATCTTTTGTGCAGTCCTACTTCTGAATCACTGAAGAAAACAACAGTGACAACTCACCCCTCAGCCCTGCGCCGCACACAGGAAAGGCTCAGCTAATGTTACAGAGCTCAGCTGATGGCAAAGTGAGACGGAATAGTGGTCATTTCCCTCCTTTCTGTACAAAATCCAGGCTGCCCTGAAGTGCCATGGCCAGGACCCTTTGCTGATGCAGACGGGCATTGCTGTGTTGATGTCATCAGTGCTACTTGGTGTTAACTGGCAAATCCTCCAACACAAGAGGGATGTGGAGCTGTTGGAGTGAGTCCAGAGGAGGCCATGGAGCTGCTGCGAGGGCTGGAGCAGCTCTGCTCTGGAGC
>JANHGB010058634.1:0-34882 GCA_026283785.1 Coracopsis vasa | reverse complement strand
CTCATCTGGACTTGCTCCAACAGCTCCATGTTCTTCTTTTGTTAAAGACACTAGAACTGCATACAATACTCCAAGTAGGATGTCATGAGAGCATGAGACCTTGGTTATATTATATGTATATATATTACATATTACATGTGTACAAAAATATCCAGCACAGACCATTAAAAAATGTCCACTCCTTTGAAAAAGATTATAGATTATAGATTTTTAACCTTCTAATAATTTGCATGACCATAATTAATGAACATCTATAAAATATTTCATAAATGGAATTTTATGCATCTGTTACATTTTATTATGCTGTTACCCACAATATTTTGTATTTAAGTTAATCAAAATTAAATAAAGGAGGTATGAAGCTTTAAATAACTTTAAAACTTTTAACTTGAAAATAAACATGCAGTCCTAAGACAGATATACTGAATTCTTATTTATGCTGCATTAATGGCAGTCTCACTGAGATGAAAATGTGTAGAAGTACGTGTCATGGTTTAAGCCCAGCCGGCAACCCAGAACCATGCAGCCGCTCACTCACTCACCCTCTTTCCCCCCACCACTCCCGGAGGGATGGGGAGGAGAATCGAAAGAATTTAACTCCCATGAGCTGAGATAAGAACAGTCCAGTAACAAAGGTATAACGCAAACCCACTACTGCTACCACCAATAATAATAATGATAAGGGAAATAACAAGGGAAGAGAATACAACTTCTCACCACCCACCGACCGATACCCAGCCTGACCTGAGCAGTGAGCTAGCACTTCCGGGTAACTGCCCGCAGTTTATATACTGGGATGACGTGCTGTGGTGCTGAACGCAGGACAGTATGTTTTAAAACTAATTGATAAAAATACAGATTTCTCTCAAATTCAACAACTTTTTGCCTTTGGGGAAAAAGGACACCTGATAACTGTCTCTTGCCCCTGCTCTTTTCCTCCAGCAAGAGATGATTGTCTCTGAGAAGAAGACATTGTTAGCCAGCCACAGCCTTGATCATGTATGTTTCTTGCAACTGAAGGAATGTTGGATCCATAGCATTATTGAATAACCAAGAAATTTTACCAGTATACTTTACACTGACCTAGTCTACCATCTTCACCATGTACCCTATATGACACTGATGCAATCATGGTCTCAGTATCACCCTAAGTTTAGCAATCCTGTAACCAAAATTATAATAACAAACAGGATATTCAGAGATGGAAGAATGATAAGAAAACTTATTTTAGGATGACAGATTAATCCAACATGGCTGAATAAAAAGATGGGATTTTATGAATATCTGAAGATAACAGAACTTGAAGGAGAAAATCCTTATTTAGCATGGTACAGGGAGAATGAAACTCCAAGAAATTAAGAATAGTATAAAATGAAGGTAATAAGCTGACTAGTAGCAAAATATTTCATGAGACTGAAATATATGCAACAGACATAATTCTGTATGGTGAGAACATTTGAGAATAAGTGTAGGCAAAACATGAGAGAGGAAGAAACAATTGCATATTGATCACACAGAAGGCTAAATCATCTATATTTGCCTTTTTTGTGATTGAGATTACTTCTTCCAGTCAATCATTCTGGAGCACCACTACATTTTAACACCTCTTTCTTTTGCCTTCTTTCTCCCTTCCTCTTCCTTTTAAAAGTGCTATCAAAATAGATGTGACCTCATTTCCCTTCCTTTTCTTTCTGCTTTATAGAAAGAATTTGTATGATTGCTATGTTTACTTTCGTGTTTTCACATTTGATTTTTTCTATCTGAAAACCTACTTAAAGCAACATCTGGACATTGCTCAACATTCCTCTTCTATAACATAGTTTTCTGTGGCTACATGATCTTTACAAGGTCACCTATCACCATAATATCTCAGTGATGTTTTAAAAAAACAGATGAATGGATGAAGAAAGATTTTGGCTGGAGAAAATGTTAAGTGTCCTGACTGTTTACCACATCCCTATATCCAGATACAGAGGTCATTTGCAAAGAGAAGACTGAGGCTCTTCTAAAGTAAGTGAAAAGCCAAAAGGCCTGCAAGCATTGTATATAAAAGATTTAATGCTAATACAGGCCTACAGAGTAGGATTCAAAAGCTTTGGATATCAGAAGAAAGTAAACACTTAGCTCTCTTTGTTTCAAAAAAAACACACAAAAAACATTTCAGTTTCACTGGGAAACTGTATTTTAAATACCAGAAATACCTCTTATCTGTATGTCCTTGTTGGATGCTCTGTATCTGCTAAAGGGGAAGTATGGCGAATTTCTAGAATTTTTTTATAACAATAACAATTGTCATAATATTTTTTTCAATCTATCTTTTTTTTTCCCAAAACACTTTCAAATGTCAAAGGCAAAGGGAGAAATAATACAGAGACAATCATTAGTATTCTAAGACTGTATTTTCTGTCAATAGCTGTTAATGTTTAAATTCTCCACTAAAGCATTCCTCTTGAAACACTTAGGAAATGGTTAAATTATCATTTTTTTCAATACAAAAATTATTATCTATTTTTAGTATCTCTTGCAACAAGAGTCTGAAATTAAAGATTTTTGTGTCTCAGTCCCTTCAACACTCTTACTATTACACTCAATCTTAAAAAATGGGAATTTTGTGTTACTCAGCAAAATGCCAAAGATTTTGGTCCCAATGGAAGAAATGAAAAATTAAATAATATAAAAAAAAATTTTACATTTTATTCAGTTTGCTTAACTTGCCTTATATTTGTGCTCTCTAATAAAATGGTTAATTTGGGGTTTGTCTACAAACCTCTACTGCCTTTTGTCAGGGTACATGCTTCAGAAATATCTTTATGTACATAGTTTAACTGACTTGATGGTGTTTGGTATGCAAGAACAGGATCTTTTAAAGGATGTAAATCTGCTTACATTTGTTTCTGCACACACACTAAAATGTAAGGCATAATTTAAGCCTTTTCTTTTTTTTTTTTTTTAATGCTCAGGAATTCTTATCATCACTTCCATTTCAGCTCCAGGAAAACAATATTTTTTGATTGATAGTATGAAAGCATGATTTAAACTGATCTATTTTACTGCCTGTCACACACACACACACTTTACTAAATCTTAACTGCTGCATAATCTGATGAAAATCAACAACTGGCAGACTGCACTCAAGACACACTTGAGGATGCAGGGGTTTTGCATACCTGGGGCTGAGCTGCCTAGTGTACATGTGGGAAAGATGATGTAATAGAGAGGGTTTATATATGGTATAGGGTAATATATAGGGTAATAAATGCAATGTTGTGCTACAAACTCATGGACCCTTTGTATCATAGCAACCTGCATGGAGTAGGAACTCTGGAGGGAAGAACTTACAAAAAGTGCTTGGAATCGAATCTATCTGCATATCCTTGAAAAGCTACATGTACTGAACTAGGCCTGGAACATCACACAGAATATTTACTACTAAAGTATTGCTAGTCCCCACTAAACACTAAACTTATTTGAATTCTAAGGGAATTTTACAGTTTGGGCTTGCTTATTCGTAATACAATGAAAGGAAACTTGGGAATTAAAAGTAATTTCAAGCAGATAGAAACCCAGCCACAATATTTTTATCCCTTTCTGGTAAATCATAGAATCACAGACTGGTTTGGGTTGGAAGGGACCTTAAAGCTCACCTAGTTCCAACACCCTGCCATGGGCAGGGACATCTTCCACTAGACCAGGTTGCTCCAAGCCCTGTCCAGCCTGGCGTTGAACACTGCCAGGGATGGGGCAGCCACAGCTTCTCTGGGCAACCTATGCCAGCACCTCACCACCCTCTTTAGAGATGCCGCTTGTCCTTCCTGATGCTTTCCATGCTTAATACAACAACAAAGCCTCATACACCTACAAGGGAGAATTATATAGAAATTACACCAAGAAAGAACTGTTAGAGTTCGTATTAAGAGATAGAAACCATAGTTGACCTGAAGATGCAAAGAATTGATAAGGTAAGGCAGTCTATTGTAGTAAAGCAGAATTTGGTGCTATTCTTGTGCTGATCATTCACACAACCCTTATCACCTTTTGGGATAGGTATTGTGAGATTGCCTCAGAAAAACAAATTATTTCATCTAACTTGTTTCAAAGGTTTGGTCATTTGTAAGGGACAGTAAAATAAGAAATTATTCTCTCCACCCAGGCTCATGTTAGGGTAATTATAGAGAGAATAATGCGATATGTTATGCTTATTATGCCTGCATCGATGAGGAATTTTTCTGAAAGTGACATATTTTACTCTAGGCAAAAGTTTTTTTGCTCTCTACAGAACAAGGAGAACATGTCAAAAAAACTGGTTTACTCTAAGTCTCAACTTGGTAGCTTATTTTTTTGTGATAATGTGATTCTTAGCACATTCAGGCATCCAAGAGCCTGTTCTTAGAACAAATTATGAGTGGCAAAACTGGAGTCATGATTCAAACTTAATCTTCAAGCTCTAACAGACATTAGGAACCAAATAAGAACCACAGCAGAAGAACACCCTGCACTTGGATCCTTCCGCTGCCATGCCCTGGGCCTAGGCACTCAACTCCTGCTAAGAGTTGAGTGGTATCAATAACAATTGCCATTGATGATATACTTACTGTTAGAATGGTCAGTCATATCAAAATACTGAATCTTTATCATATACCTGCAAAATAGAGAAATTCCATGATCCTACTAAGGGACATAGAGAAAATAATATATTAAAAAAAAAATCATGCATTTTTTTCTTTACTGGAAAAGGGAAGTGAACTCTGTTTTATTGAGTCTAGAAAGAAGCAATCTAAACCCAGAACCATATCTTCAAATGCCACTACTTGTTTAATCCCTTGGAAGAAGTGTATGCTGAAAAATTTAGGGACTGAGTCAACAGAAATATCTTGAAGTTCAACAAGTGCATATGTTTGCAGCCATGGCTCAATACAACCTGAGATCTGACAGGTTGAGTAGCAGCTCTAAAGGAAAGAACCTGGAGGTCATAGTGGACACTAGGTTGAACACAAGTACTTTCACTGAGCATTGCCCACTGTTACTGCAAGTTTGCCAAACCACATATTGGATTGTGAGGCTCACAATGTCCAGCACGTCAAGGGAAGCTGTTAATTGTCCTTCTCTAACTGGCACTAGTGAGGCTGCACTTAAAATACTGGATTGAGTTTTGGGCCTCAGATTTTGAGAAGGATGTGGAGAAACTGAAGAGGGCTCAGAGGAAGGCTACCAAGAGCATCAGGGTCTAGAGCATGTTTCTAGGAGGAGAGGTTGAGGGAGTAGGGCTGATTTTGTCTGGCAGCGAGGAGGTTAAGCGGTGCTGCATTGTTGGCAGCCTACAGTCATTTAAACAGATGACCACAGCAAACTCTTTTCAGGAGTGACAGACCAAAAAAGGTACAAGAGCCAAAAAATGCAGGATAGCATTTAAGAATCATAGAATCACAGAATAGTCTGGGTTGAAAAGGACCTTAAAATCATCTAGTTCCAACCCCTGCTACAGGCAGGGCCACCTTTCCACTAGACCGGGATGTTCCAAGTCCATCCAGCCTAGCCTTGAACACTGCAAGGGAGAGGCAGCCACAGCTTCTCTGGGCAACCTGTGCTAGTGCCTCACTACCCTTACAGGGAAGAACTTTTTCTTTATGTCTAACCTGAACTTCCCTTGTTTTAGTTTGAACTCATCACCTCTTTGCCCTATCACTACAGTCCCTGATGAAGAGTCCCTCTTCATCATTCTTGTAGGCCCCCTTCAGATACTGGAAGGCCTTCTCCAGGATGAGGTCTTCTCCAGGATGAAAAACCCCAACTTTCTCAGCTTGTTTTCATATGGGAGGTGCTCCATCCCCCTGACTGTCCTCGTGGCCTTCTCTGAACTTGCTCCAACAGCTCCATGTCCTTCCTATGTTAAGAACTGCACACAATACTCCATGTGAGGTCTCTCAAAAGCAGAGTAGAGGGGCAGGATCACCTCCTTCAAGCTGCTGCTCACGCTCCTTTTGATGCAGCCCAGGATACAGTTGGCTTTCTGGGCTGCGAGCGGACGCTGAAGCCGGCTCATGTTCAGTTTCTCAACAACAAGCAATCCCAAGTCTTTCTCTGCAGGGCTGCTCTGAATCTGTTATCTGCCCAACCTGTAGCTGTGCCTGGGATTGCCATGACCCAGGTGTAGGACCTTGCACTTCACATTGTTGAACTTCATGAGGTTGTCACTTGCTCACCTCTCAAGCGTATTAAGGTCCCTATGGAACCCATCCATTGTCTTCAGTGTGTCAACCACCACTGACTGGACATTTGGGAAAAACTTTTATCAGAAGGGTGATGCAGCACAGGAGCAGGAGGGACTGTGGAACATCTGTTCTTGAAAGATTTTGCAGCTAAATGAGACAAAGGAAGGCCTAATTTGTTGGAATCCTGGTGATAGCCCCACTTCCGGTGGACAAATGGTGTTCCTGATTTCCAATGGCCTTTTCCAACCAATATTTTCCTTATTCTATGAAGTTATAACAGTAGAAGCACTTGTACAAGCATATTGACAAATATTTTCTCTTAAAAACACAATGAAATCAATTAATAATAAAATATTCAAAAACTAAATAAGTGCAAATATTTTCCATAGTTTTAAGGGGGGAGAGAGTTAGGCACTCAGGTTTGGAAAAAAGTCCAAATATCTTAGAAAAAAGGAAAAAAAATAAAAGCAGCTTTTTGTTATTTAAACTTCCAACTTACAGAAACAGGTTATAGGCTGTTTCTATATATATAGACCAGGAGCTGCTTTTATAGATGTCTTAAATTAATTTTTTTTTGTGATACAGTCCAACATTATGCACAATAATTAGAAGTTAAAAAATGATAACTGCTATTTGGAAAGAACAGAATGCTTCATTCTAAAACCACTTTCATTTGTTTAATAATCTTTCCCAAGGGCCTAAAAGGTGCTGAACAGCTACAGCCTCTAATGACTCTGTAATCCAATTTTGCACTTGGCTTATTATAGCAGCTTGTATTTGTCTTCTATAGTTCAGTCCTGCATGGAGGAGATCTAGTTCTGGTTCAGTAAAGCATTCTGACTCCTGCAGCCTGTATCCAGATTATGGAGTCTCTAGATACTTCCTTTTCAGTCAGGATGATAAAAATTGTAAGCAGAAGAAAGAGTCCTAACACTGAAAATGAAAAAGGCTTATGTAAATAAGGTAGCAAGATAAACAGGTTGCAATTAATTTTTTTTTCCTTTTGGATCAAGACATTGTCTGAGTTTGAACTGTAACTAAATCATAATTCCTTTCCTAGGATTCTTCTTGGATATTCCTTTCCGTACTGTAGAGGTTGAACAACTGTTAAGTCTAGCTTCTAATTTATTCCCATCTGTATTGTCAAGCCCTGCACAATAAAATAACTTGAATATTCAAGCTGGGTTGGTCATATGGGTATGAGTTACACGGTCACGAACTAATCAAATTTTTAATACACTTTTTTGTTTTTGTAAATATATATTTAAGTTACCGTTATTTTAATTGCAATGTTTGTTTGTTGTCAATTAACAATAGATTTCTAGCCAAATAACGATATATGATACTGACAATGCATGTAAGAGCAGTACTAAATCTTGCTGCACTTTTACAGCACTACACAGAAGGAAGTATGAAATGTTTACCTTTCAGGAAAACGGTGCCATTTAACACTAGCAGCTCTTGGTTACTGCATCTTGATGACTTCAGAACTCCTTCAGCCCACCTTATCTGTACAACCACTCAGAACAGAAACTATAGAAAAACATTTTACAGGGAACGATAACTTTTTCTCAGAATTAACACTGTATTAAATGCCTTTGGAGGAGGGGGGAGAGAAGAGGGAAGTGGTTCTTTTACTGTATCAGGGCTCTCTATTTCGACTTAATAGATGGGATATAACGCATCCATGTGAACAATAAGAACAATTACTCAGTGACTTTTGGCTTAACTTTCTTGGACAGCTCTGGGACACTGCAAAAGAAACTTGATTGCACGTTTGATTTTAAATGTTGTTATATTTTGCTTAGTGCAGAGAGTTACTAACACAGCAAGTCAGCTACTATGTATGTTGTCTGTAATACCTGATCATAGCAAAATTCAAGTAAATTTTATAAAATAATCAGATGAGAAAGATAAAGCCCACCATGCAAATGCTATGCATGTCACTATTGTTACAGAGCAGGACTGGACTTAGGGTGTCTGTGTTGCATATATATGGACTGGATCTAGCAATAAATGTAATTGCACAGTTAAGCTAAACTGCATTTATCAGTTCTATTTAATAAGTGTTTGCACAGCCTGTACCAAGTGACTGCAAAGTGATCTTTCACCTTCTATGTATACAAGCACACTGGCATGTAATCTAGCAACATAATCTTTGAAAAGGCAAACGTAAAATGAAACTACACTGATCTTTTTTTTTATTTGAAAGACAGATCTGATAAAATACATGACTTACGTTCTATTAGGAATCAACATTTTTCAATGATGTTGCAGGAGCTGAAGTCCATAAGAACTGCTGCTATCAAGATTCTCTGACAAAGGCAGACTATGCATGTAAACGTGTTCAGACATAGGTTTAGTTGTCCTACTCAAAGAACTAAAGTTTGAGGGCTTCAGTTTATACCCTCTGCTATCACCAGTAATGGTGGTAGCTGATTCCCACACCTTCTGGAATATTGGTAATAAAGAAACTAAGACTTCAAAGTCCATAAAATTTGAACTGAGGATTCTTTGTCCCAAGGTTAATACTGTGTATGCCTGTTCTTTGAAGTCAGCTGAACCTGGACCATCACTTTTTTGGTTTTGTCATGGTGAACAGCAGCTGTCTCTCACTTATACACATCATCACTCACATTTACTCAAGAAGAATAAAACTAACTAGGAATAGTAACTTACACTGTTTGGGTAAGATTATTGGTAGCATGAGGCAAAATACAATGATCTTAAAAAGGAAATTTACATTTGAAGTAATAGTAATTTTTTTAATTTCAGCTTTTTCAAAACATTGCAGATTAGGATTCTTAAAATATTTATACATTTCTACTTTGGCACCAACTTTTTGAGGGATAAGAAATGTTCAATATCATTTATTTTCCATCTGGTAGCAAGCCCTTCCTTCTAAAACAGACTGACGTGTTGATCACATATCAATGCAAGAATGTGCAGCTAATTAGGCCCAGCATTTTCCATTCACTTTTGTTGTATTTAAGCAATACTTGTTCCAAAGAATGTTCTAGTTTTTTACCCATATTTAGAAAATGTATTGTGTACCATAGTGAGATAGTCTGATTCTAACACAACGTTAGATAATTTTAGTCATAATTATACCATTCAGTGGATTCATAGTTATGCAATACTATGTTTTCACAGTATTTTGGAGTTGTGGTAGGATACTAATTTCTTGGCATTGCAGCACAATTATTTTCATTTATGAACTCAGAGGGTGCAGGGAAACTTGCCATGCTAAAATTCAAAGCAGTTCTTTTTAGCTTTCTACTTTCAGTCCACAATTGTACATACACTATTACAATAACAGTAATGCTTATAATAGCTCTGGTATTACAGAATAGGCAAATCCATTGGATATGAAAAAATCAGTATGCACTCTCAGGGATTTTTGGATGAAGAGTAAAAGAAGGCAATATAGAGTTTAGGAAAGTCATGCCTGAAACAGACCTACTTTATGAAATGTAAATCAAGGCAAAATGCAAAAACCTGAGTACCTTCTTGTTCTCTTCATTAACTGGAGTTTTATGCAGACATCTCTTAACCTAACACCTACCACAAAGATAAAGAAAAATACAGTATGTTTGGGAGATAAAATGTCAATTATTTTCTTTAAATTCCTAGACGATCATAGCTCTGACTCATCCAATTTACCCAGTTTAATAAAATAAGACCCCGTGGAAGTAACCTGCTATAAAATTCACCATAACTGTCTTCTGCCTCCAATATGAGAAATGAATTCTGAACAAGTGACCAATTCTTCTTTATTTGGTTAATTATCTGTTGAGGTACCTCTGTAAAAATTCTATCCTATCACTCTGGCAACATGGAATTTAAGCAATGCACAAAACTTTGATAAGGAGCTCTGAATTAATGCAAACTTTTCCCAAGACTTTTAAAAGAAGATGAAGTAATATTATGGTGGGGGCAGGTGGGAAGGAATAACACTGAATAATTATGAGATCAATAAACAATTAAGTGATTCACCAAAGCTATTCAGAACACCTTTCAAAAAAAAGAAAGACAAAGAATCTATGTTGAACACAATTCTTAAAAGATACTTAATGTGACAAGCAAAGGCAAGAACACTGGTGATATTGATTGAGGTGTCTTAATTGTGTTGTTACTTTCACAGATGGTTCTAAGGAAAAGCAAAAAAAGAATAAAACAAAGAACAGAAAAAGAAAGAAGGAAGGAACCCAGCACTATGTTTTATCCCTGACAGACATATGGCTGAACTGCATTTTACATTTTACTGAATTTGTGATTTATAAGCAGTGATTCATGTATAGAAAGAGTAACAGTGGAAACTGTGATAGGAACCTTAAATTCAGCCAAAGATCTGCTCTTGAAAGGACTTTCTGAAATAAACAGGTTTTTACTCATCAGAGTGTTTCTAATTCAGAGAAGACATGCCTTCCTATGCAAACCTATAGCAACTGCCAATGTGAGAAGTCAAGACATCACCAAGCCTTTTGGTTGTGCTGGGAGGCTGCTGGGGGCAGGTTGGTCACAGTAAATTGTCCCTAGCTGTGAATCTCACTTTCCTCCTGAGACTCTGAATACCTTGACCTCTGATGTCACATTTCGAAGGCTACCTACTCTCCCAGGCTCTCCATCTGCTCATTTGCAGAGAAGGGAGGGGATAAGTACCTGCATAAGTAGAGGGCAGGTTGAAAGGAGATGATTGTATTTCAGAGAATTCATTTCTGTTTCATAACCAAAACATCAGTTGCTGATTTGATACCTTTCTATGCAGGTTTGCAACAACTAGATCAGCAAATTCGACATAAGAGAAGCAAAGCAAATATTGCCATGACTAAATACCTCCCACAGAAGTTAGGTTTAGCTGCATCAGCCAAAATCTCTGCCAAAATCCTTACAACTACTAGCAGATATAAATATACTTGGCAATTAACTGTCTAGAACTTTGATACTGAGTTGGTCCTAACCTTCCACTGAAACAAAGAACTCAGTTTGCTGGGTTCAGGGAAAAAAGGGAAATTTATATATTCATGAGGCACTACAGAAACCTTTCATCCAGCAGTGGGAAGTTGTTCATCTACTAAATGAACAACAAGTTGACATAAGAAGTCAAATGGAAGCAACCAAAGTTGTGATTTATGACAAAAAGAACTTTATAGCTGTAAAGCTTATGCACTATAGTGCAGGTAAAATTTCACAGAAATGGGCACTGTTCCAGTCTATAAATTGAAAATAAACGAATAATGATTTTGTTGTAAAATATGTAGAAAACCTGAATAGGTTTTACTTGAATACTCCTTATTCACTTGGTAAGAGCTAGAATATTAAGGCGGTATTTGAATAAGATCATGTTTGCAAGTATTTACTCGTAAAAGTAAGAATTGGCAGGCTTGTGATTTTGCTTAACTTTGAGGAAGGAATATTTTGTTGGCTAATTGGTTCACGGTTCAATTTATGCCTAAGGTAAAGTAAGTGAGAAGGCAAAGAATCACTAAGAGTGTCAATGGTGTTAGGCTTAGAGTATCATGAAATTGCTGGCAGATCAAAAAAAACCCTTTCTTAAGAATGGAATGAAAAAACAGAAGTTTTTGACCTTTGTCTCCAGAATTATTTCACTAATGGAATACTTAAGGATAAAAGATGCACATATTCTTTTGTTTTTCTCTCTTACACTGTGCCAGAACACTGTGCTTTATGTATGGTGGTAATGATTGCAAGAGAAACTGTGCTTACAAAATAGCTTTTATTCAAGGACCTTTCATGCAACTGAAAGATTAAATTCATGAAACCTTTTCTTAAATCCCACTCCACATGCTAAACTGGTTTTGATATATGAAATCTTACAAATAGAGAGTTCTGGCTGCATAAATTGTGAAATATTTCTCGTAAGTTACAGAGAGGTAAAATGGAGCACATAGAGTTCGTGCGCTTTGTTTCAGACAATGAGTCAGAGGCCACACAAAGACAGTGTCAAGGAATCTCTAGAGGTGACCACTACAGTAAACAAGACTGTCCATTCTACTGTATTTAAATGTCTTTCTAATTGCATTTTCCTTTTAAAAGGTATCATTTGAAATGGTAGAGGGGGAAAGATGTGATACAAGACCTGATATTTTTTCTTCCTTTTGGGAGGCAGAGGATATTTTCATTACTTGTTTATAAAACCCCAAAACTTATTAATTCTCAAACCTTTCTCAAAGTGGTTGCTTTTTTATCTAGCTGCCACATAGTCAATGTTCTAATTATCCTGAGGTCTACATGACTAATGTGTGGAGATTTCTATCCCCCTCCTACACAGAGAGATATACAGAAGCAGGTGTTTCGCTAGATATATAAACCAACACTATTTCCCTGTTTTTTTTTTCCATAATGCAACCACCTGTGCTAAGAATCATCACTTTAATATGTCATAAGGCCAAATGCACTCCAAAATCTTCAGGGGCATCCTATCCTTTTAAGCACACATATGTACTCATATATAAATACCCAGCTTAGCAGTGGAAGTAGTTCAACTCATACGAGTGAAATTAATCTGACAGCTCTCCTAGTACATTTTTTCCTCAATATAGAATTTGCTTTAGTTCCAGCGAGGCTTCATTCTGGTCCACAGCTCCATCTGCATGGAAGAGCTGGCAAGAACAGCATCATATCTTGCAAGTTTTTAACTTTTTATTAAAAGGAGCTAAAGAAATGCTCAGAAATAGGCAACTGTTTTCCCCAGTCCTCAGACACCTCTCCCAGTTGCCATTATCATTCAACGACTGTACAAGTCTTCAATAAATCTCTGGCATCAAAAGTTTCTTCAGAAGCTCTGTATGAGCTTCTGAACTCTGCTGCCACTGGGAGGGGGTGAAATATTGACAAACAACATCCATAAAGAGCTCTAGTCAAGGACTGAGGAGCACTCAAAGTGCCAAAGTTAATTTTCCTAACTGAATCCATGTCGGCCTCTGTAGTCATTTGGCTGGTCCAGAGGAGGTCAATGGTTTGAGAAGTGGCTACATGCATCTCTGAAAAGGGAATCTGGGGAAGGGACTGTGAGAGATAAAAAAGAAAGCGACAATCCCAGACAGTGCCTGCTAGACTTAGGCCTTAATTTTCCAGCTCCCAAACAGTCACCTATTGTAATGTTAATGGAACAGTGATGCAAAATTTTAGCTACATTTAATTTCTTGTTTGATTTAAAATGTAAGGAATGAAACATTGCATCAAGAAAATGAGGGCTGTGGAAGAGAAGGGTGCTTCATGAAATTACAAAACGTTGGAGGAGCTGAGGGTACAAGTAAAAGCTTTGTAAGAAAATTATCCTGAATTATAAATTTGGTAGAATTTCAATAGTAGGGGAAGCTACTGGCTTTTGCTAGAGCCATAATGGAGCAGTATGGGACATGTAACCTCCTTCCTTGAAAATCCATGACCACGTTGTAGGGAACAGATGTGGAGTAATGAGTGAGGATTAAGGTACAGTATGAATTTTCAAAATGCTGATTATTACACTGCTGATCATTATACTGACATTCTTAGTCAGTATGAAAAG
This sequence comes from Coracopsis vasa, assembly GCA_026283785.1. Lineage (NCBI taxonomy): Eukaryota > Metazoa > Chordata > Aves > Psittaciformes > Psittacidae > Coracopsis > Coracopsis vasa. Next base: position 21,142 of record JANHGB010058634.1, on the reverse strand, counting down.
TACTTCTCTATAATGTAAACTAACATGCAGTAGTTATACCAGTACTCCCAGTGCAAGCTCAGAGCAGGTTAGCATATTTTATGCGTGCCATCCATGTTGTTTTCTTCCATAAAGCAAGCATGTGAGATCACATAAATTCATTTTTATAATCCCTGCAAAAGTGAGAAAGGAGCATAATATAGAACAGAATACCCAGGTTAGAAAAATAAACTTGCCTTTTTCTAACCTCATCCCGAGCTTCCTAAAATTCATAATATTTGAAAGGTCTGCTGGCTTTTTGTGGTCCCTGCAGTATTGAAAAGGGGTGACTTTGTCTGCAAAGGATTCAAGTTCCCACTGTCTTGTATACAGCCCTTTCCATCTATGTTAAGCAAGCATAAAACTCTACACTTCCAATTCTGTATTGTCTGAGTTCCAGCGTCCCTCAGTGATAAATGACAATACAAGACAAGGAGAATCAGACCTAAGAAGTCTTAGTTTTCCTCTGGATACACTGACACTGTAACTCTGAACAGCATCTTATGAAGCTGCATTACTGCAAAAATATGTCCTATTACCTTATCTGGTGACAGCCTAAACAGTAGTGAGGAGACAATTAAATTTGAGTGTCAAAAACATACCATTAGTTTACACATCTGTTAGCTGTAGTTGATATATACAGCATGGGTGGAGAGCAGTAAGCAATGGAAGGAAGGCTAAAGATTAAAAAGGAAGTATGACTGTTACAACCTGAGACTTCAAAGTAAATTTCTGGCACGCTGGTACTGCTGAAGCATCACAGACAATGCACTCTGGAGGCAGTACTTAGGTCAATATCTCCTAAGACTTGCAATTTTGTTGAGTTTTTCAGAAAAGGTGAAAGAAATAAGGACTGGATATCTCAGGACATAGAATGTGTTAACAATGTGTAGTTGATAGCAATTGAATATAGTTACCTCTGAAGAAATGCCCTTTGCTACCTCAGAGAATACTTTGTCACAGCCCATGACCTCTCAGGCTAACCACATTCAGCTGTAACAATGAAATTGCCCAGTACTCCAAGAAGGCTCTTGAATGTAGGAAACACAGTTTTGGGCTATGAAACACTTTATGAAACTCAAAACTAAACAGAGAAAGTGACCACCAACTTCACCTGTAAGTATGAAATATCATAAAATCATATGTATCTTTGCTTTAGATTTCCATCAGGGTTTTGGGTTTTTTTTTTTCAGAAAAGTTCAGAACACAACATGTCCAAGAAATCAGGTGAAGAATAACTGGAAATATGAGAAGACAGCCCACTGAGGCTGTATAAAATGCAGCCTACACTATCAACAGCTATTATGCAGAGATGCACTGGCAAGTTTACTTGTTTCCTCTTCCCTGTCTCCCTAAAACAAGAAATGTATTAGCAAAAGAAGTAAACAAGTAAAATCAAGTCCACAAATGGGAGTTATTTTATGATGACAGAAACATACATTTCTAGTCTAAAATGCATAACAACCATTCACAGCAAGAAAAATCTTGGACAGAGCAATATTAAGTGGCCTGTAAGCAGAGAGAAACAGAGAGAAGTATACACCAACTTTGACACCTCTATATTTAGTTCATCTCAGACTTTGAAAGAAGCCTGACACTAAGACGAGCTAATGCAGAAGTTAATATCTGGATTCATACATGGAAACCAATGCTACAAAAAGAGCTCTGAGCCAATACATTTTGCCCAGGTTCAATTTAGGGTGTTGAACTCCTGTGTCAGCTTAAACAAATGGACTTTTTCAGGATGGAGGCTCACATTGCTGCTGATAAACCAGTGTTTCAGAGGTCCAACACCCAAAGCTTGCAGGTCTTTCCACTATGAAGAGAACTATGAAGTAGGCAGAAGCTTATTCACACAAATAAGTTAGTGGGTGGGCTACTGAGTAGATAAGTATATATGCACAGTGAGTTTTTGTTCAGCCTCAGCACAGCCTTCAAAATTAACCTCTATAAAACATTTTGGATTTGACAACAGATTTCAAATGATATTTTTCCAACTAATCAGATAGAAGTCTGAGATACCAAGATTGAGTCAGACTATTGCCACAAAGAAGTAGATAAACCAAAATCTGGGCCTTTTGCTAGCCATCTCAGTAGAGAGGGAATGATGGACTGGAGAGTGACATCCTTTGGTATGTTCTGTGCATTGCAAGCTAAACATGTTTATTGATGATGGGATTGGAATCCTGGTTATGAATGATCAGGCTACATTCATTCTACATGCAGAATCACCAGCTGAGAATAAAGGGATCTCAGAACCATCTACTCTGCCATTCTGAATATCCAAATGTACAAAACACAATAATGCCTACTACACCACAACAGTCTTCAACAAAGAAGTTCTATGATTCTATGATTCAAACACATCAAATTTCTACATATGCAATCCAAGAGATAAAGAAAATACAACTACATCAAGCAATTTTTAAAATCAGGAATTATTTTCACCGTTAAAAATCTACACTTAATTTTTAATCTAAATTTATGAGACTTCAGCTTCCAGAAGCTTGCTGCTTCTTCAAATTTTATTTGCTATATTAGAAAACATTTAAACATCTATTTTTTCCCTCATACAATAATCACATCAGTTCTCAAGTTTCTTAATCAATACACTAAAACTTGAGCATCAATTTTTTCTTTTTTTTCCCCAACACTCAGTATTTTTGTGTCTCGTTTCTTTTCAGCATAATTTTCAAAACCTGGACAAACTGAAATGTAAAGATCAGTCTAGTTTTCCCACTGACATTGTTAAAATCACTATTCTGCTTCTCTGCTTGCTTAGCCAAGGGGCATGACATAGTCTTTTTTAACACTATCACTGTGGGAGCTAATGTGGAATTTCTTGCCTGTTATGATCTCAAAATCTTTTCAGACTTGTTTTTACAGACAAGTGTCCCTCATTCTGAAGGTATATTCTGTATCTGTCCTTTTTATACGTAAAATTTTGCATCCAATATCACTCTGCACCCTTGTCTCATTTATCATGCTGCTGACACTTAACTGTTGCAAGGAAAAACTTCTCAATTCATGTGATTCAAATCACATCGCTATAACCAACAACATTTAATTAACCGTCACTCACTACCAGCTCAGGATCAGCAATACAACAGATAAAAAACAGTACTAGATATCTACAGTAAATAACAGTAAACACTTAAAAACTTATAAATATCGTTAAATAATTAATCCCCCAAAATAATATCACTCAGATATCATCACAGGCCATGTGGGTTACAAGCACATTCCCACTTCTTGGAATTCAGGCTGCCCTACTTGCTCACTCCTCCTCTTGAAACAGTTGTGGTTTAGCTCTGTGCAGTCCTGTGTTATCTGCTAATGCACAGGCTGGGAAGAAAGCACTCATAGTCCATGTGGGTCCCTGCTTGGTGCACCCTGTGCTATCATTCCAAGAGCTGGATGAAAGCTCCTCACAGCATCCAGTGCAGAGGTAGCTCAGAGACACTAAGGCAAAGGTGGCAATGACATGAGGCAATATCTGGAGGTGTCAAATGAGGGCTTTTTCTCTGTTTTGCTTACTTGCCCAGCCACTCATGCTTAAACAGTTTCATGCTTTTATACTTTCCCAAGTTTTATTTTAGAAGGTTTTTGTTTCTGTTTTGTTTGTTTGTTCATTTAAATTCTCCTCTTTAGCCTATGGCAAGGGGTTGGAACTAGATGATATTTAAGGTCCCTTCCAATCCAAACCATTCTATGAAATTGAATGATTCTATGAAATTCTTTACTACGAAGGTGGTGAAGCCCTGGCACAGATTGCCCAGAGAAACTGTGGCTGCCTCATCCCTGGCACTGTTCAAGGCCAGGTTGGATGGGGCTTGGAGCAATCTGGTCTAGTGAAAGGTGTCCCTGCCCGTGGCAGGTGGTTGGGACTGGAAGAGTGTTAAAGTCCCTTCCAAACCAAACCATTCTGTGATTCTATGATTATCAGTTTGGGGAAATGTCCTCTCAGTTAACTCAGTTATCTTATTTGTGCAGATTACCCCCACATTTTCATGCTAGCAGCCGTTATTGTCTAGGCCATTTTGCCAGCTGTGGGCTCTACATTTTGTTAAGTGTAATTTTCAGTCAATCACCTGTCTGGATCATTGATACAAATATTATAAAAAGAGTTACAATATCTGTATAATCCATTCAAACACATTTCCCTGCAACACTTAGTTTTGAATATTCCACCAGTACTTCTAAGCTGCTTTAGCATCCTGTGTAGTTTAAATGCACTGTATTTTCATGGTAACTTCTATCTAACAATCCTGCAGTATCATCATAGACTCAGATTGGTTGCTTCATAGAAAATGGGGGGTTGGAACTAAATGATCTTAAGGTCCTTTCCAACCTTAACCATTTTATGATTCTATGATTATGAAATACTTCCTGTAAAACCATATTATTGCTGTTAACCTTTTCCCCTGATTTAATTTCTGTCACCTGAACCCTGTGTTGGATTTTTGTTATGTTGCCTCAAATTTATATCAAACTAAATGGTCAGTGATTACATAGTTCAGTGAACTTGTATCACTGGAATGTATGCCAGATATATACAATAGAGTACTCTTTGGAAAAGTATAATAGGACTGCGAGTCAAAAATATTTATCCTTAATAGATGTTTTCCAATATCCTTTTGCTTGCTTTTTCCTTTCATGATAAGGATTTTTAATCATGATTTGTCCAGAATAGAAACATTAATTGAATAATTCTGTCAGTTCTGCATCATTACTGCCAGTAACTCTTCATAGGATGTATTCAAAAAAAGCAGCAATAAGAACAAGAATAGTCCCTCAGTTCTGGTAAATTCTAAGCCGACCACCCAACCTCAATATTTCTCTCCTATCACATTAACTGTATTCATATTATACCTTATTTTTTTATAGGGGTTGTTATCTATTTTCCTGTTTGTGGGGTGGGCTTTGTTTGTTTGTTGGTTTGGTTTTTTGTTTTGTTTTTTGCTTTTTCGCCCCACTATATGCTGGTTTGTTTTGATTTTGGTTTTATTGTTAAATTTTAGCTTGTATCAAAGACAGACTCATAGTCAAATGTAAACTCTTTTAGGAGTTTGTTTTTTTCTCTGGCAAACTACTATATTCCTAGAAACTGTCCAGTTTATATTCATAACCTTCTGTTTATATGTTATCTTCAATCAGTTTTTCTTACAGTTTTCCTCAGGTTTAGAAGATAGGTTTTTCTGAAATAACACTGTTGGCTGCATTTTATCTTTCATTTACTGTAGGCAATCATCAAATTCATATGTCTTTGACACAAAAAATCCTATCTAGATGATAATTTAAATCAGATGCAATACCTTTTGTGATGGGAAATTATCTATATTTCTCTGTAGCTCTAATGACATTCTACTATTGCTGCATGAGATCCCCAAAGCTGAAATTTCCCATTAAGAAATACAATTATTTTTTTCATATGTTATGGGAAGTTACTTAAGGACTAAGCCATCCTTTCCTGTGGTTTGAGTCAGTAGTCTCTAACAGATACCTCCAGGCCTTTACTTAATGTATAGAACTCAATCTTCAGGGCCAGACTGCTCAGTAAAATGTACATTACAGAAAGAGGGATATCAGCATAAACATTCACTGAAGGTGAGATTTTTCAGGCTTTTTCCAGTTCAGAAGAGAAATCCATTATAGCTTTAATTCCCTGCACCATATGCAGTCAAAATTCACATGGGCATTAAATGCAATAAACCTCTTACTGCAGTAGTATGCTGTGCACTGTGTATGAGCAACCTGAAAGGCTAATGGGGTCACTATCCTTCCCCTTCAGAAGCTGTGTCATCAACAACCCTAACAAAAAGGAACCTCAGTTCTTCAAATGATGTAACAAATATAAAAGCTTGCCTCTGGAAAAATTATATATAACCCCACTTGTAGAAGAATCTGCCTGTCCAATAAGGGCTCACAGAGTAGTGGCAGAGAAAATTATTGTAAAACCAAACAGCTATGAAAAAAAAAAAAAGACATTAACAAAACCTAATCACCCTTTGGTGAAGAAGCTCATGGTGTTTAACACATTTTTGTGCACTTCATTTGAAACATGCATTCATTGCAGGAGGAAAAATGACGGCTCCCTATTTTAACCCTTTTCTGTCCTTGGAGAGCCTCTTTTAGCCCTTAAAAGGTAAACTAAAACTTTTTCTTTTGTTGTTATAACACAACAGTTGTTATAAATTGGTTATAACATGTCATATTATTCAGTTATTGATGTGAATAGCCAAAGCACAGAGGTTACACCATCACCAAATGCTCCTAGACACAATTGAAAATTCAGCTCTAAAATACAGCATTTTAGAAAATATTGTATTTATTTAATAGAGGTCAAGATTTTACTGTGGCAATAACAAGGGCTGAATTACTTAGTTCATGTATCAATTATTACATTACACACTAATGAAAAGGAAGCATTAATACCTGTAGGGTCATCAGGAACTGAAAAGACAATACGGAGCATTTGAATATTTAGAAGTTTATGGCATAATAATTTGAAATGGTATTTGGATCATCTTTTTCTGTCTATTTATGGAACTATAACAGGTTTTATACTTCATTTAGGAGAAGAAAAAAGCAGACAAAAATCAATCCTGCTGAAGTAGTTTCTAAAGCTCCAATTGACATTAGCTGGAGCAGGACAAGGTTTATCTTTGCACAGTGACAGAAGAGAAAGAAACCTAAAAGGAATGAATCTGATTGCACCAAAGAGTTACTACAGAACCAACTAGTTCATACATGTTGCAGTGCTGCATTAGAACAGAAAAATGGGCATTAGTGAATAAAAATCAAAACAATCCTTTTGATAAATTCTTTACAAGACAGAATTCTCACTTGTACCAGTTTAGAGAAACACTGTCATACCAGTCTCTTCCACCTATCCATTAACAGTTGGTTTTGGAGATTAAAAAGAAAGCAATATGTTGGTCTATAGCTGATGAAGACCCAATAGTAATAAAACCTTTATCCCTAGCTCCCTACTTCAAATTCCAGTCAAGACAAATGGAATCTGATGGGCTTCAGCAATCTAATGAGTGGGCAGTAGCACAGTACCTGCTGAGTGAGGTGAGTAACTCTCATCCCCATCATAGCTGGCCACCTTTTTAGCCATCTCAAAGATGCTGGGGGAAGTTCAGCGTACATGACCTGAATTAGTGACTGCTTAAGGTCTTAAGGCAGTCTTTAGCTTAAGATAGTGACTGAATGTGGCAGATGAACCCACCCTAACAAACCCCTGCAAAAACTTTGTGCCACAAAGACCCAACAAAAGCCTGTGAAAACTTCCCACTGCAGCTCTTGTCATGCCCACATGGTGGTGGCCAACAGGTACAAGGGTGAGGAAGTTGGGTCCTGAGCCCATGGGGGTACGTGACCATATCTAACCACAGATCAGACTTGACTAGAGTACAAAAGGAGCCCCTTGGGCAGCTGCTTGGTGTTGGTCCTGCTTTGAGCAGCGGTTTGCAGTTAGGGACTCTCCCTCTGGTTCCATCAAACGCAACATTCTATGATTCTATGAAACTCCTTGAGATGAGAGCCCTCCCTTTTTAGGTGAGTGAGTGTGCATTTTGGATCATTGGCCATAAACCTTGACACTACATTCTTGAGTCAGCAGTGTAGTGACAAATCCATGTGACATTCCTAATCTGTAGCTGATGTTGACGGAGCTTTAATTGAGTTTGAAAAATAAATTTTGGCTGGTCTCACTTCTCTTGTTCTGTGACACTGAGGTGCAATGATAAACAGTGTGAAGAAACCTGTGCTGTATTACTCACGCTGCACTCATAGAATTATGCAATGGTTTGGGTTGGAAGGGATCTTAAAGCTCATCCAGTTCCAACCCCCTGTCACATGCAGGGACACCTTTCACTAGACCAGGATGCTCCAAGTCACATGCAACACTCTCCTCATCAATAAACAGGCTCTTTATGTGGTTTCCTTTATTTTATGTAACATAGCATGTGAGCGAAGAGATTATTGACACAAAGGTGAAAAAATGTTTGCAGGCAAAAATAAAATGCACTGGAGATCTGAACTACAGTAGTATTTCCTGAAAATTACTACCACTGGTTTTCAGGATTAGGTCTGATCATTAGAGCAATCATTCTTAAACATATGGTGAAGCAAAACCACCAACTCCTGGATGTTCTAGATATCAGTTCATATTATACTGTCCATACAAATATGAAAGGAAACAACATCCGTATTTCTGAAGATTATTTTAATGCACAGAACTGTATGGATTCCATAGCTGCCAAATAATTGAAAAGAGACCCCTCAACCACAAAATGCATTACTAAATTCTCTGAATTGCTGCTGGTTTGCAGACAAATCCCCGTTCATTCAATTTATCTTGGAGTGAAACTTTTGAGTAAACTTTATGTAAAACCATTGTTACTGGAGTTTTTTTTTGCTTTGTTTTGGTGTTTCCTTTTAATTTTTCCTATTTTCCTGGTCATATTGCTCCCACACAGTCCTGACATACCAAGTACAAGCTCTGCAGCAAATACTATGGGAGATTTTATTTAGTGGTCTTATGATGCCTCTCTCCCTTTCCCAAGCAGCAAAGGGTAAATCTTGTCTCAGAACTATAGAAATAGAATTTCAAAGGTTCTTACAGTGGTGATAGTATTTAAATTTACAGAAGCTCTGGTATGTAGCTGAAATGCATTTTAATATGCCCCAGGTATAGATGCAGTACTGGGAAGTTCACTATTGTTTCTAATTGTCAGCAACTGCTACATTTTGCTTGCCTGCAGCTATCCAATTAAAATAGCACCACTACACAAAATATTGTAATATATTCGATGTCCTAACAACAAGAGCATCACACTCTTTTTCTATCCAAGAATTTCCTCCTAATTGGGTTTCTAGCATATTCGCAAGTGACAGGGAAGAACAGACAGATGCAAACCAATAATGCAGCCTTCAAACATCTTTTCCTATTGCTGGGCAAAGTTCTGTGGAGATACCCCTGGTTGCTGTGTACATCAAGAGAGAGAAAAAACAGAAAGGGAGAAGAGAAAAAAAGCTGAACTGCAGCAGTGGAAAACATGTAACTTGTGCCCTGAGATATTGCTATGGCAACATTTAAACAATGAACAGAAAGCCCTGCAGTATTCTGCTCTCGTATTCTGCTCTCACTTCCTTGGATGCTAAATATAAATCCCAATTCTCTTTTACTGTGTGCATGCACAAGTGTTTTTGACTTTTCCTCTAACAGATAAATACCCAGGCCTCCTACCAGGAACTGCGAGTTAATTCACTTTCATATATTGCAGCTTGTGAATATCAATTAAAACATACCACCAGCACACTCACCCTCCCTCTTGCATCTCTATTTCTGTCTCCCAAGAGAAGAGATGACCGTGATAGTACAGCTAAATAACAGGTACCCTTCCTTTCTGAATAACATCATTTAATAATGGGGATGTTATCATAAAATGATTTGGGGGGTGGAAGTAGATGATCTTTACAGTCCCTTCCAACCCAAACCATTCTATGATTCTTTGAAATAAAGCACTCCAAAGCATCACAAGCCAAACCCCAATGTCTTCTGCCACTACAGAAAGTGGAGGCAGGATCCTTTCCAACGATCCACATTGTTAGACTCAAGCATGCTGCAAGGCTTTTTCCAGACCACCATGGCTCCTGCTGTTACTAAATCCTTCTCATCTGGGTTGTCCTGTGGGGGCAGCACTTTACAGCTGAAGGAAGCTTGTTTTTCATTATGATTTTCATAGAGCAGCTGGCTACAGGATGGATGGGGATGCAGAAAGAGGGGCTCTGCTAATAGTGGCCCAAAGTCCAGTAAGCTTGACTACTCTAGAAATGACCTGGAGGGTGCTAATTGCATTTCTTCAGAGTCATTTTTGTCCTTGACTGCAAATGGCACTAATTCCAGCACCTTTCTCCCTCTCCTTTCTCCCTCACTAGCAATCAGGAGCAAAGGGATATCCCCAAGCCAAAGTGAAGGCACATTGGCAAGACCGAGGTGGAGTTTCTTGCACACTGTTGCTGTGCACAGTGTACTCCAGTGAATATACTGCAGCTTCACTCTTGGGTAGCGTGGCTTGGGAGTTTCCACCAGCACAAAGCTCTCTCAAAATGTGCTAAAATCCTGTCCTGAGACCCATTCAAAACCTTCCTGTCTCATATCGCTACAGCAAGAATCTTCATATCAAATGGGAGATGTTTTTGTAGGTCACAGGCAAACAATTTTAAAGCCTATATGTAGGAAGCCATATAAGTACCTCAGGAATCCCCTTCTTTTCCTTCAGTATCACATTATTGCTTGTATTGGCTCACATCTAGAGCATTCTTTCATGGATATTACCCAACCTGAAAGTGTATTTTTCACTCATCAGTGCTTATCAGGCTGAGAGATACTATGACATAAAATTTGCTGCTCCAGAAAACTCAACCTGCCGCTATTCTAGATCAGTGCAAGTCATTCCTGACAAGTGAAAAGACACTGACTAGCTGCCCCATTGCATTACTAACTTACAGTTTCCCAAGAATACCTGAAGTTTGAGATGCATGATCTCTGACCTTCTGGAGAAAAATCAGAACTAATGGGGCAAGCTCCTCCAATGCAGTATTCTCTTTCCTTCTGTACAAGCATTTGGTGCCTAAATATACACATAATGGTTCTGTGTACAGTGCCAAAATGTCAGCTCCTGGGGTCATTACCAAAAGGATGGTCGATGATTTGAAGAGAAGACAACCCAGAGGACCAGCATATGCTGCTGGATGATAAACTTATGCTCAGGCACATTAGAGGGGAGTAATCAGCTCTTGCCTACGCTTGAGGAAATTTGCTGTTCCTCATTCAGCTGGACAGTTAGATTGACTTCATGGCTGTTTTGTTTATGGTCAGCCCTCTGGGCTCTGGATAAGCCCCAGCACAAATGCTGAGAAATACTATATTCATTCCCACTTTGCCATACTCATTCCCTCCTTGAGACTGAATGAGTTAAACTCTGGGCTGTTCCATGCATCTTTTGGCTACTGTGTTAAGAGAATGATTCACTGAAGTGTGAAACTCTTGCCTCTTTAGAAGCAGACATGCATCCTTAGCTTTTTAATGTTGATAAGGTTTGTCTATTTCAGTCCAAACTGGAGGGTAAATTTTCCTAGTGCTTCCTTATCTCATCAAGCAAATCCTCCTGTTAGTTATTGCACCAAAATGAATGAGGTACCTATGGAAGCTTTCCATTGTCAAAAATTAGAGTTGCTCTATCAAATCTATTGTTTATGTGTTCGCTTGACAGGAATCCAGGGAAAAGCTTGGAGATGCCTTTTCCTTAGCCAACTTCTTTTTTCTTCAGTAATTACTGAGGAGCAGCTTAACACAAATTTAGCTGCTCTATTACTGCAACTGCTGATGTAAGTGTAGCCCACAACAGGGCACAGACCTATAATGATACATGAAGGAATAGAGACCATAGTTTTACACTTATTTTCAGGTGCTGACAAACTTATTACCCATTTAGCATCCCACCAGAAAATATGTGCCCAGAGAAATAAATGAGGCCAAAGCACTTCATACTAAACTGATTTAGTTATACTGAGAAAGATGAGAGCAATTGGATCTGGAAGGAAGAATTTTTTGCTTTGTCTGCTCCCCTCTTTTTCTAAACACAACAGCACAAAGGGTCTGATTTGCTTGTGTAGCCAAAGAAAAATTCCCAGAGATTTCTGTGGGAGCAGAATTGAACCCTAAATCTTAATTCTTTACAAGTAGCCAATGTTTAAGAGGCATGACCTCCAAACAGAAGTTCATGGGACACATTTGGGAGGCAGGTCTCTTTTCCATCATGCCAAAAGATTCAGGACATTTACATGAAGTAGCAATAGTGTGAATGTATTGGTAAAGGTGGGAAAAAGGAAGATGCTAATATTTATGCATTTATCTAGGGAAGCTGGAGCTCTGGTTTGCGTTGTTTCATGCAGGAAGCTTGTGAAAAGAGAAATGCTGCCAGAAAAAGATGTTAAAATACAGCTCTACTAACACCTTTCCCATCCCTGCCTTCTCTCCCTTCCTCCAGAATATTGCAGCTTGGGGAAAGCAAAATCAGTGGCAAAGCTAGTCCTGCACCTTGCCTGCCAAAAAATATCCATATCTGTTCCATAGCTCATTTAATTACCTATTTCTCTCTCTTATTCTCCACCAGTTTTGGCCTAATACTTTCAGCTAGAGACTGTGCATGTGAAGGCAAAGGTTGAGAAGAGCAGAGGTGAGGGAGGAGAGAAGGGAAAGAAAGAGAAAGAAAACTCCGTATTTACAAGGTAAGCAGTCATATCAGGAGAGGGGACAGAAGTAGCACTCTTCCCTAAAGGAAAACAAGGACCTCTATTTGAAATACCGTGCTATTTTCCCTTTATTCCACATCCGTACACCACATTTCTCCAAGAAGGAAAGACAGAGACATTTACTGGTCTGTTACACATCATTTCTTATCTGTGAACCTCACCATCTACAAGCTACTTTTAATGATTTTCATTATCAGCATAATAACGAAAATCTCCTAATACCACAGTATCCTCTTACTGCTTGTCAATCAAAGTAAACCTTCTTCAACTACCATGAAAGTCCATTTGGAACCTGAAGGATTCGCCACAAAATCACAAAGAATTTCCTAAGAGATCTGGAGGGCATGAGTGGCTAGTACAGTTTTCTAAACAACCCTTCCATACAAGAATGTTCTCTCCCTGCCTGTTACTGCTTTTTCTTAGCAATGAAGCGTAAAATATATCATTTCTCTCAGAGCTGCTTCCTCAAAATCATGAAAAACCCTTGCCCTACACCCCACAATCCCACCAAAAGCCATCCTTCACCTCCCTGCTTGATTATAAATTTTTCCTGTTAATACACCATATCGATCTGCAATGTCAGACTGGATGCCAGCATTCAAATCACAGCCTTTCTATATTTGAAACACTTACTTACTAAATAAACAAACCAGCCTCCTCAGTGCATCCAATTCTATGCTACTTGCATCCCTTTGTACAGACTGGGCAATCAGACAGCACCCCCCACTCACTGCAGGGGTTTTCTCCAAAGATTTCTTTGCTAGTGAACATTTGCAAATGCTATAGAGCCATGCAGGCAGGCATCTGCAGCATCCTACCAAGGCTGGAGTTTTACTAACAGAAACATTTGACCTACTGTGAGAATTCAGTTCTGTGCTCATTCCTTCCCTTCTCCTTTCGCAACCAACAGCCCCCCACCCCCGACCCCCCTCAGCCATTATCAAAATCTAGCCAAATGCTTATTCAGGTAGGGGGGAAAGACCAAGAAAAGAGGGATAAGGAAAAAAGAAGAGAGGCAACGGGGCATATTTCCTTTCCCAAAATATTATAAAATGGAAAGCGTACTTACTGTATCCTCAAAGATTACCTAGCTGGAAATCCGAGTGGTTATGAAAAAGCAGAGTGGGGGGCAGGGTTAGAAAACTATTTCATTTCAGCAACCAAACCAAAATTAAAACCAAGAAAGGACATAAAAATAAATTATATCCAATTGCAATTTCCCAGTAATTTCAGTCCATACAGGTGCCAATCCAACCCAATGCTGCTGAAGTCTTCCCCCTCCGGCAATTTTGCTTTCTTGTTTTCTGTCCTTTATTTTTTCTGTAGCTTTCAACTTTTCTGCCTAGAATTGCTGAATTGTAGAATTGTAACATCGATGTTTGCCTTCACTGGAGAAGAATGGTTTAAAATAACAGGCTAAAAAATTCAAAATCCTTGCAGAGGATGAATGGTCCTCCTCCTTTCTGAAACTTTTCATTCCACAGTGGCTTTTTTGCCTAGTTTCCTTTTTCTGAGGTTTTCTGCCTCTCTGGTTCCACTGCTTTCCATCGCTCACTATTTGTTTTTTCTCTGGAGAGCAGAAAGGGCTGTATTTCTTTTTAAGCAATGATCCATCTGTATTCTTTTAATGTAATTTTGTTGTGACACTTAAGATCCAGGTCTTGCCAAGAGATTTTCTTCTTCCCCTTTCTTTGTTGCACTATCAATTATCCAGTCCATGCATCTCCACATTAAAACGGGGATTCCCATTCTTTTTCTCTGTCTCCCACACTCCTTCAGAAAAGAACCTCCTTTTACATTTAAATTTTTATTTGTATCTATCAAAAAGATAAACTTTCAGTCTCTCTTCCCCCCTCTTCAAAAATCCGATTAGATTTCCAATCACAACCCGGTGCGCAATAGGATTTTTGATTTCGGCAAGAAGCCAGCAATCCACAGCATCAGTACCCTCGCCTTGCTTCAAACTCCACATTATATGCTTTCGCCTTCCCTCCAACTCCTCTGCATTTTCATAATCTCACATTTAATGGAACTAAGGATGGAGGGAGTAGAGAAAAATTCCAGGTTCCCACCAGCTGTAAAGAATAAATCCATCACCTTGTTATTTTTTAAACACTTGAGACAGGTGTTTTGAACACCCCCTCTCCCATTTGCCCCCCCTCTTCTTAAAATCCTTCTGATGTTAAAACTCCCCCAACAGGGCACAAAGGAAGCCCAGGGAGGCGTGATTTGTCTTCTCAGCTGTAAATTTCATAAGCACCCTTTGCTTTTCATTACAGCTTCCTCTTCATCTTTTGTCCAGCAGCTATACAGATCCAGCAGCACCAAGACGGATAAACTTATATTTCATCTTCGAGGAGAGAGAGGGAAAGAGAGACAGGAAGGATAAAAGCTCTCCAGTATCAGCCTCCCTTTTCCTCCCTTTCTCTATTTCAGTGCAGGTCTGATCTCATTTCCAAGCTCAGCCTGATGTTTTTCAGATGTACAAGCTAGATTCCCCTTCCACGCAGCAGTGAGTTAGTCTCCCATCTTCTTCCACATGCCAGTTATCTTCCCCCTTTTCTTCCTTCCTTCCTGCCTCCCTCCCTTCCAAGATGACACGGTCCCAGCAGTGCAGCCGTTTCTTTCAGTTTTTAGTTTCATCCCTGAAATGCACAGCCCTTTGCACAGCTAAAACCCTTCCTCCCTCCCATCAGCTTCAGCCTGAATTCTCCCTGTGTGTGCATGGATGTACGCATGTGTGCATATATCCAGTTCTGACAGCTGCTGCTGTTGCTGTGGGGAGTTGCTCGGCTACTCTGTGTCTTTGGCTTTCTCTGATACCCCACCTTTCAGTGCCACCCTAGGATTTGCAAATACCCCAGAGCCAGTCTTTCTGGTTATACTCCTCCTTCTCTCCTTCTGTTCTCTCCTCTCTTTATTTTTTATTTATTTTTTATTTATTTTTTATTCTTTTTTTTACCCCTTCCCCCGCTCTCCCCCCTTTTTTTTTTCTCTGCTTGTGATCAGTAAAATACAATTACCCAATTACCTCCCATCATCTTAGCACTGATTGGTCGATTGTATTAACACATTGATGTCAGGGAAAGGGAAAAGGAGTTGCTTCAACATGGCACTGCTGCCACCTGGTTGACAGTCTGGGAACAAGCTCAGGGTTACCTTAAGTCAGAAAGGAATTTAAAAAAAAAAAGGAACATCTTAAGGTATGTCAAACCCCATTTTCTTAAAAGCTTGCCACATTCTGACAATTCAACCAGTATTCACAAGTAGCAGCCTAGCCACTGAAGCAGAGGGAATGGCAGTAATGGCCTGACCTGACATGGTTTAGTGGTCATCTTTGCAGTCCTAGGGTAATGGTTGGACTTGATGAACTTAGAGGTCTTTTCAAACCTGGTTGATTCTGATTCTACGATCCCTGGCAGTGTTCAAGGCCATGTTGGACAGGGCCTGGAGCAACCTGGATACACATATAAGTTACCTAACCCTCCAATTCGGCAGCTGCTCCAGGCCAAAAGCTCTATGAAGCGCTTCAAAATTTCAGTGGGTTTACATGATGTCTCCAGTGATCTGTTAAGTGACAGCAACACAGCAGTACAATGTCTCACCTATCATATATGCCATAGTTAGATCAGAATGACTTCTGACCAGTCTTTTTAAGATTTCTAGCCTGATTCCCTAATTTGGGACAGTAAAGTACTGACATGTTATGCATTTACCTACTTACTAAGGTATGTTACACGCACTTCTGTATGTTACTTAAAAATTGGGCTTGTCTCCTGTTCTTTCAGGGACCTAAACTCAATAGAAATTTTACAGAAAGCTTTGCGTGTACAAAGGTAGATACACTACTCTTTCCAAGATCAAGGGAAACACAACATGGATGATGTATATGTTGGCACTTGGCTCTCCCAAAATCAGAAATTTTTTGTAGATCTAACTCTTCCACACAACCCCAAAAACAGAATGACAGGTGCTTTCATGGTAATTCTAACAAACCTCATATATTAAGCAGTAACTCAGAGTTATTCCATGCACACAATAACAGAGCTAGCTGTGCTCAGCCCTCTCTCAAACAGCCAAGTTATGTTGGTATCCTTAATTAGTCTTCAACTTTGGTGATAAATCAGCATACTTTAAAATAAAAGGAAATAAGGTTCTAAGTTAAATGTCCTAAGTTTTTTCTAGAATCCATAGGCCAGCTGAGTTCACTCAAATAACGCTTACTGAATCATTAACGTTGACTTTAAGATTTATTCTACTGACTCAGCAGGCTTTCTGGTAAGAAAGTTCTACCAGATGTAAGTTAAGCAACTGGAACCAGGTCTTTAATCACTGCTATATCATTTAGCATCTGCTCTTACTATCACTGCCATCAGTAGCAAAGACAACTGACCTAAGATGGGTGAAAAACTGAGTGTGTAGCAATAATAAATAACCCAAATATAATGATATTTCAAGAATGCTGAAAAAAAAAGGGGGGGGGGCGCTCAGAAGGCTGCAAGTGTGACAGGAGATGAAGTTGCTGACAAGTAACAATCTTTTTCTCAGTTGGTGAGCTTATTTTTTCCCCCTCTGATTCACTGACACTGCTGGTATATTTTGGGCCTACAAACGTCTTATAAGAGTCTTTTTCTTTTTAATACCTAAAATCCAAAAAAACACAAGGTTGTTCCTTTTCCCAGAAGGATAAAAACATCACAGCCTAATATATGTTTGCTCCACTGTTTCTTTAAAAAGTGCCTATACAATTCCCTGCTAATATTAAAGAGCCTGCAAGCAAAAGTGAAGGCTTCCATAACTGAATTAAACAAATATATGTTCAACAAAACCAGAAGACACACAGCTTTTGGGGATCTAATCAGAATTTAAGATACAAGCGTTTGCAGTACCTACAGTATTATATCACTGTGGATACTAATACTTCACTTTTGATGGAAATTTGCACATTTTGTATTGTTTATATCTTTCAAATTACATCAAAATACACATTTCTAACATGCAGTATTTCAATAAATGTACACATATATATAAAGATAATGTATTTGCTGCGTAGATGCAACTATACGCAGAATTAGTATTGAGATCATATAATGCTGTAGGCTATCATATAATCTCAAAGTTTGTTATTTTTAATATAGCAATTATGTTTTATAACTTTGTAAACATACACTGATAGAGCTTCTTGGAACATAAGTTGAAAGCAATCTGATTTGTGATATTTGAGGTCACACTGCAAACCATATGAAAAGGTAAATATTCTTGTACTAAACAAAACAAAAAATAGAATTCTATGATCTGTTTTACAAGCATGCATGACACCTATGTGTGAAACCTATTTAAAAGAAATATTTTAGTATTATCACAATAAATCATTTGCTAATCAAATGTTAAAAGAGTATCTTAAGCACTGGATAGGATTGATTGTGTGAGACTTTTCCTGCATTACATTGAATCTTGTGGTCACCAAATAAGATTGTTTGTATTTTGACTTCAATCTTTTATTTTGCAGATCTTCTGGGCAAGAATACCAGTTCCCTACATATCAGTTCACAAAAGCCATCCAACAGGATGAGCTAATATTCAAAATGAAAGCACCATGGAAAGCTTTGGATGATACACCTGATGAAATGTTTTACAAGCACGGGCAAAGTGAGACAGAAGAAATATCTTGGGACCTTTTGTTCAGGTCCTAAACTAGGCAATTGCTATCCTTCATGCCCATTCCCCATCACTGGGCACACTTAAGTGGACAGCAAGTGTTAAGAGCAGCCTGGGAGCTGCATCGGCAGTGCTTGTACCATACACTCCTGCAATGATTCCAAATCCCAAACATGCAGTCACAAATGCATGGTGGAGGGCTCTGGGTCCTAGTTCCTCTTATGGACCAAAATCATCATGAATCCAAAGGATGAACTGTGAAGAAAACTAGACACAGACCAGCAAGGGAACTTTGTTTTTCATATAATGGGAAAAGCTTGCCTGATCGATCCTGAGTATGGAATGATAACAAAAATTAGATGTTATCATCTCTTCACATATAAAATATGGACAATAGCAGATTTTTATAGCACACCTTTTCCTTCTTGATAGGTGACATGAGTTAAAGAACTGAAGTTCTGTGTGTGATTAGCACTGGAAGAGACTAGTGGAATACTAGACGTTCACAGTTGTCAGTCATTTGGTGGAAAAGAAACGTAACTTAAGCCTAAGAAAAGAGAACTCTGATCTGTAGGTAAAGGAGTAGAGAAATCTTAAAATTGAATAAGCATAACCAATGTTTAAGAGTGAAAGCAGACCACTTTGCTTATACAAAGTAAAGTGAAAAGCAATTTCAAGCTTTTCCAAGTCAGTGATAGCCCTACCTTCTGTTTAAGTAAACATGAAGGAATAATAAAGGAAGCTGTGGAATGTATTATTACTTCTATTTTTTTTTAAGCATTGCTAACAAGAAGCTGCTTGCATATGGAAGCAATACTCAAATACTCTTTTAGCTAACTGCTTTCAAAAGGGGACAAAAAAAGCTGACAAACATATTTTTGACTGCGCAGATCTAGGACCAATCTTATTAATCAATTTATGGATTCAAGACAGATCCTAAAAATCTGACTACATAAAACATGTCATACATAATCTTAGAGCGAGACACTGATTTTTTGTGACGTAATTGAAGTTCATGGTATGTACTTTCCTGTATATGCGATTTCACTGATTATTGTTTATTTATTTAATAGGAAAACCACTAAAATCAGATGCATACCCATCAAAATTAGCAGTTGACTATAATACTGCTGCATTTATTAATCTCCACATATTTTTGTTCTGATGTTTGCAGTTCTAGTGAGAAATTCTCTTTCATAGGTAATTTCTATTGGGTCACAGAGGCTTGGAAGATGTAGTAAAAGGAAAGATACACTCCTTTCAGAAAACTCTCAGTTTGCTTGCAAAACTGCTCAGTTTGCTACAGCACATGTGACTTTGACACACAGAAGTTTAAGTCACTGTTCAATAAATTCGTATCTCTATAATATTATAATATTGCAATATCATAATATCTATTGGTTTTGGTAAAGATGGAAATGAATGGTGGTTTGCATTAAGTTGCTTACATTTGAAAGAAACCATAATCTCAGAACTTCTGTATGTTCATTGTCCCGTCAGGTTAACAGGACAAGTTTAGTATTGTTCTACAGTTGTTTTACGGATTTTCATCTTCGATGTTAAACAATCGATCACTGAAAAGCAACCTGCTATCTAGAAATATTTCCTAGAATTTCTGCTTATGGAACTGAAACCTGTACTGTTGGCGTTGCCATTACAGCAGAGACAACCAATTTACCAAGCTAAACATGAGCCAGCAACATGTACTTGCTGCAAAGAAGACTAATGATATCCTGGGCAGCAGTAGGCAAAGCATTACCAGCAGGTCAAGGGACATGATCCTTCCCCTCTACTCAGCACTAGTGAGGCCACACCTGGAGAACTGTGCCCATTTCTGGGCTCCCTAGTATGACAGAGACATGGACAGGCTGGAGAGAGTCCAGCAAAGGGCAATGAAGATGATGGACTGGAGCATCTCTCCTATGGGGAAAAGCTGAGAGAGCTGGGACATTTTAGCCTGGAGAAGGCTTAGGGGGTATCTACATGTATGTGAAGGGAGGGTGCAAAGGGGACAGAGGCAGGCTTTTCTTAGCGGTGCTCAGTGACAGGATCAGAAGCAAGTGGCACAAACTGAAACACAGGAGGTTCCCTCTAAACATCATAAAATGCTTGTTTACTGTGAGAGTGACCAAGCACTGGCACAGGTTGCCCAGGGAGGTTGTATAGTCTTTTTCTAACTTTAATCTGGGGATTACGAACACGGCCTATATATATATATGTGTATGTATATATATATATATGTATAGCTAGTGTTAGAATCTTCATGAAATTATGTCCCTACCAAAAGCTTAATCTTTAGGGTTGGTAATCACTTTTATGTTCACTAATTGTTATGAGTAGTAACTCTAGCAAAGAACAAAAGCTGTGTAATGCTACTATTGTTATTATTAATAATAGTCATGAAGATTTTGCATTTTTCTGTCCAATTTTCAGTTCTTGTCAATAGTCATGTTTTTCAGCATCCTATAAAATGTGAACATTTTTGACTGAAATTAACTACTGTATTCAACATTAAAAAATTTGACTCACAAAATGGTTTAGAACAAAATCTCAAGTGTTTTCACTTTAAAATAGTCCTGAGAAAAATGGCCCAAATCCTGACATTTTCCTAATTTCAGGCTTAGAATTCAAATTGAGACAAATTCTCTCCTTTTCAGCAGTGAGCACTACTGACATTAAACTGTTGTAAATTCAATCCATAGGGTGGAATAACTCCTTTGATTTCAATGGAGTGTCCCCAGATTAATGCAGGTGTAGATGAGAATAAAGCATGGCCCTTTATTTTGTATCCATGCTCGATCTAATATATATTTGGTTTTGTAAATCACAGAATCATAGAATCAGTGAGGTTGAAAAACATCTGTAGAGTGAAAAAGGACTGTTTCATTTAAATTAAATTTTTAAGAACATAAAAATTAAAAGTATAGACAACTGGACTTGGATATGAATGATGCATCACGTTGGAAATAATATCTGTACAGTGTGACAACATTTTTTTTTTTTCAGGAAATTTTAAATAGTACTAATATGTGCTTCAGATTCAGTGATTCAGATATAGCTGTCATTTTTCTCCTTCTTAGTAGCTGGTGCAGTGCTGTGTTTTTGACTTTCAGCCTGGGAACAACGCTGATAACACTGA
>JANHGB010058629.1:0-18821 GCA_026283785.1 Coracopsis vasa | reverse complement strand
ACAAGAGCAGAGTAGAGGGGCAGGATCACCTCCTTCGACCTGCTGGTCACGCTCCTTTTGATGCAGCCCAGGATATGGCTGGCTTTCTGGGCTGCGAGCGCACACTGAAGCTGGCTCATGTTCATTTTCTTGTCAACCAACACCCCCAAGTCCTTCTCTGCAGGGGTGCTCTGAATCTCTTCACCACTCAATCTGCAGGTGTGCCTGGGATTGCTTCAACCCAGGTGTAGGACCTCGCAGTTGGCATGGTCCACACCATTAGCATTAGAGATGCTACAGGTTTCAGTAAAGAGGTGGACCATTTCTAGAAGAAGGCTCTGCTTAAAGCTTTTCCAGAGTCTCTGGAACTCCCTTTCTTCCAGTGAGTACCATACTTTCAACTGCTTCATTGTAAAGGACCTTCTCCAAGGCTACTGCCTCCATTCATTAAAATGCAGAAATTTCGGTATGAATTCTATTGCAAAGATAGCTTTTGAACTGTTTTAGACAAGCAGCAAGAAGAAGCTTTCAAATGAGGCTCTGGGTAACTGCTTTACTAAATTTGTATAATCACAGGACAGCCGAGACTGGAAGGGGCCTCTGCAGGTCATCCACTCCCCTGCTCAAGCATAGACACCTAGAGCTGGTGGCCCAGGACTGTAGCCAGAGAGCTTCTAAGTATTGTCAAGGATGGAGATCTCTCCAGGCAACCTGTGCCAGTGCTTGGTCACCCTAACAATGAAGAAGTTTTCCCCTCTGTTCAGACAGAACAACCGATATTTGAAATAGCATATCCTGGAGTAAGTAATAAAAATGTTTACAGTTAATACCTGATATTTCAAATGCATTTTTATGGTTTTCCGTGTCTTCTAACTTTGTGATAGTCATTCCTGTCGTTGGCAGTTTTCCCTGAAAAAAAAAAAGAAAAAGAAAAAAAAAAAAAGAAAGAAAAAAAAGTAGTAACACTGAAGTTAAATCCAACACACAGAGAAACATTATCAAGAATATCTTAATTTCATATCCGTATCTACTAACTTCAAGCTGTGAACAAAAACACACGGTAAATTGGCAGACACACAGATGGGTTAAAAACATTTAAAAATCAATACAAACACCTTGTAATGGAAGTTTTTAACATGCTCAACTTCTGCAAATGACACCTGTGACAGAGTATCAGTCTATTTGATACCTATGCAGGCTATGAAATCTATACAAATGTAATAGTGGTCACTCATCACAGCCTCAGGTTCATGAAACTGAAACCTTCAGGGTCATCCATATTACACGATGAGAGGCAATGCTGATTCATCTTTAAGAACATTTGTTTGCAAGCTGTTTGATTACCTCTCAAACCAAGGTTTGTAGTACAAGTAGATTTAGAAAAGATTTCACTAAACAAATGTATCAATTACTTACTAAAGATTTATGTCTCTAATAACCCCACTACTAAATTTGCTCACAGAAGTACTTTGAGGAAAAAAAAACCCAAAGCAGTAAAAACATTTTTAAATTCGTAAAGTTTCAGAAGAACATATTACTTTGCAGAAGGTAACGTCTTGTTTTAAACCTAGTCAAGCGGGGGGGGGAGGGAGAGGAGGAAAGTCAGTTTAGGCTCATTTTTTGACCGTTTACAAGCACAGAAGAATAAATACAACTCAGGATGAAAAGGCTTTACCGAAAATGCAACTTTAATAAAAGTTTTTTAAGACAGACCCTATATTCTCCTGCACAGAAACACTATTCAGCACATGCTGGCAAAAGCGCAAATACTATGCACTGGGGAATTTTGGCTCCAAGACAAAGAAAAGACAAGAAAACAACTTTTTTTCTTTTCTTTCTTTCCTAATGACTGCAGGATAGACAAAGTCTCTTAAGACACTTGAAACTAGAAATCACTTAATATTCTGTATGCACAGGGCATGCTCAAGACCAAGATGCCAAAGAGAAAGGAAGCATTTTCTTGCAACAGCTTCTCCGCTGAACGAAACATGGTGGCATTGTGCACTACAGTGCAGCCTAAAATTCATTGTGCTTTTCCATGTTTGCTGGCTCATGAATAACACAGCATACAACCACAATTAAGGAGGTGCAAAAAACGCTGATATAGCTGGAAATGAAATATGTGGATACACTAAACAAAAGACTGGTGACAAAGAACAAAGATCACCCAACCCACATGGACAGAAGTAGTACAAACCCAGCAAAACAGACAGAAAATTCAAGTTAACTTGTGAATCTTTTATATTTCGCATCTTACAACAAACAATTGTGAAGCCCTCCTATGAAGTACAGCCTGCGCCCCTTGCGATTTAGGTTTACCACTGCTAAAAGCTCTCCCCATTAGCTAGCGTGGCAGGTATCAGCACTACCAACCAGAAAACATGAAGCCTGTTGGTAAATGAATATTCAGAAATACAGGGAGTGTGTAATGTAGGATGCTGCCTCCAGTGGCATCATATCCCTGGGAATGACTGAGGGAGCTGCATCATCTTCTGTCCATATCCATCCTAGTTCTGAGACAAGAGTCTGAGAAGGGAAGTCCCCCACAAGCAACGCAGACACAGCTCTGAGCCACTGTCTCAGACACAAACAGTGATGTAATAGTTTCACTTTGCTGTCAATATGTAGTCATTAAAATTTTAGAATTTTTCAGTGTTAGGAAGAGGTGATGAGGAAATTGAGGAGTTTTGCATTCAGGAGAGGGCTGCATGGCAAACATGAAGAAAGGGCTGTGGCAATACTGAGTAGAAGCTGAAGACAAATGTGCAGATAATTGCTTATTTACTGAACAGCGCTGTGTTCCTGGGGGACAAGGTGGGAGGGAAGGAGAAAAAATAAGTGATGTACAGTAAGAGAGCAAAATAAAACCTATCAGATGGTTTCATTTCATATTGTTTGTTACCATACTAAATTTCTAGTCATTTGCCTTTAACCAGTACACAAGAATCTACCTTCATCAGAAATTCTGGGTATGTCACTTGGAATACAGAGCTTACCTGCCTTTTCTAGCATCTTTTTCCATCAATGTTGGGTAAAGCACTGGCCAAAAACTCTGAAGAGTGGCACAAAGCTAACAAATTTGATTGTTCACCTAAATCACCTAATGCAACACTGTCTTAGATAAATCCAGTTATTACTAGTAGGTAAGATACGAATCCAAACATGAACTTTGGAATGTAATTGCTTTCAATAAAGAAAAACAAACAACAAAACAAAACATCAGTTTGTGACTGGCTGTGGCTGATCATGTAGGAACTCCAAATGACTAAACTTCAGCATTCCTTCAAGCAGGCATATCACTACTCGGGAGAAAGACACTGCTCAGAAGTACTCAGAGCAGGTGAAATCTCTGGCTTCCTTTAGAACTTTGTTGCAGTTTTCCCCTTGCTTTTGGTGTTTTGATGTGATGTCTGGAAACAACACAGCAATACTCCAAGAACATTTATAAAGATTTCAGAAGTCATGGACTGTTCATTTGCTTTAGCTTCACTTTTCAGGAGTCTTTGGAAATACACAACAAAATGCAAGTGTTTCTGCAAATGTGTTCCAAAGTACAAAGGAGCCAACCCGATCAGCACTGATCCTCCTGCACTATAGCAAATGTTCTATTTCTGTAGTGGAGAAACAGGCACAAGCTAATAGGCATTCAGCTAGGAAACTTAGTAGACAGCTCGAAGACTGCATCTACCAACAGTGAGTGCAGTGACACACCTGGTGCTAAGGACATGATGCCCACATTGCATGCATTTCAGGTGGTGTTACACTCAGTTAGGTCTAAGCTGGGCCCAGGGCTTGGATGTCAGTCCATGTACTTTATCTGCTCACAGAATTGGAGCAGATCAAGTGCACTTCTGGAGCATACCTTTCAGTTCGGCTTCACCCAGACTGAATCTAGTCTGTGAGCCCCAAAACAACTTCTATGCTGTGACTCAAAGATCATTAAACAGGAAAAAGAGAGATTAATTTCAAACATAAAACACTAATGTAGACAAGCCTAAAGAAAGAGATGACAACAGCCTGACTCACACCAAGGAAAGCTGAGTGCTGTGTAATTTTGATAAGACTTGAGCAGCAAAGAGCAGTAACAAACCTGTACAACAGCACTGTTCCCCTATGTAGATCTAAAAAGCTACCAACACTTCCACTCATTAGCTAATACTAACAAGGTAAAAAAAAACCCTGCTGATAATCACAGCTGCAAAAAATCAAACCCCACACTTCTAGCCCAGAGTTTTATAAAACAGATGACCAGTTCTTATTGCAGAAATTACCTTTTATCTTTATAAATGAAGAAGTTTAACAATCCTTGAAAGTTCCCTCTGAAATACCATTTGGAAGAAAAAAACCCACACCCCCCTGCCCCAAAACATTTATACACATATATACATGTATTACTTTACCTGATAGATAAATCCACTCATTCTTGGGCTGGCAGACAACATTAGCAAAATGTTAGGGAAGAGAAGAAGATACCTTTCATTCTTTTCCTTATCAAAAAAAAGAAAATGAAAATGTAAATACAACATCACAAGCCCCTCTCCCCTTTTTTTGTTTTATATTATTAGAAACTACCACTAATGTTAATACTCCATAATTACTCAACAAATATTTACTTCTGGCAAAATTAACTGTAAAACTAGAAAAAAACCAAAGACAGATATTTGATTTTCTATTTGAAAATTGATAGTAACACATGCCTATGCTGCTTCATGGAGAGTAAAGCCTCATATTTTAAACCAGAAATTTTACAGTCTGGGTGAAATACTGACCTTGTTTAATAGGATAACAACTGTTTTGCTGTTTTCAGCAACTCCAAAATTACACATTGGATTGGTTTCTTCATATAAATTTAGATGAATGCTGTTACAGTAATGTCAAACCCATGGTGTTTCAAGTTGAAAAGATCAAATTTTTGAATTATGTTGGATTATGATCCAAAGTAGAAAAAGAATACAAAAGTAATAATGTTTATATTTACAATAAAACCCCCTCATTACTTTGTTATGGCTTTAATTTGCTGCTTTCACTTAAGAAGTTATCCACAAACAAAACCACAAAGGACATTTTTACGGGAGAAGGTTTTCTCTTAGATCTACCACTACAGATGAACAATGAAAGAGAGAAGCATTAAGGTATAATGTTTTAATTCTAACGACAAAACAAATATATCCATTGACAAAGTCATTGTCTCAATTTCAAGCATCTTTGCAAAACAATACAAGTCCTTAAGTCCTTACCAAGTTCCAATGTTTCTGTTTTTCAGTAAATATTCACAAATGTCTATATACATATATTAAAAAAAACCAAACCACAAGACAAAACCAAAGCCAAGTGATTTTACACAAACGAAGCCATTCTATACCTAGCCAAAAGTCTGTAATGCTATGTAGAAAGTTCTACATGTCCTTTAAATTTGACATTTAAACTCATGATGAGAGTGGAAGGTAGGGTGGTGTTTTATTATGTTTTAAGACTTGACTGCAGAAGATGCACTATCAGCTCTACTGAATCTTATTTATTTTAACACCTAATAAAATATCTGGAAGGTATCAGTTGCCAAATTCTTAATTATTCAGTTACATAAACACTTTTCTCTTTCTTCAAATTTATAGGCATCTTTGTTCTAAGGGAGGAAACTGACTGAATGAGGTTGCAGTTCAAAAGCCCCCACCAGGTTCAAAGCTTCATTGATTTTACAGGGGAACAACTCACAGTAAAAACATGTCTGTAATCTCTAGAATATTTCTTTTATGTTGGCACTTGCTTTTAAGATTATTTTAACATTATTTCTGGTAGGACAGCATTTTCTTTGTGTGCTTGGATGTTTTTAAAAAGATCACCCCAGACTTCACAGCATCACCTTAAACTTTCTAATATCTCTTCTTACTCCATTTCTCTCAAATCACCTGGTTCTCAAGCTTGTATTTCAAAATTTACTACTTCAGCTAAGTGCCCAAAACAGGAACTGTGCCTTAAGACACCTTATAATACAAACCCCATAATTACTGCTACACAAAGTGATCCTGTAACGTAACTACATGTGAAAAATTCTGTTTAATTATGCACTTTGAAAATGGTCCTGCAAAATCGTCTTACAATGTCTGTAACTGTTGTATTTGGTTTCATTTCAGTAAATTTTACTGATGAGACTATCCATCTTCAAAGAAATTTATCCCAGGCTTTGTAATAAAAGCCTCAAATCAGCAGAGAAAGATTTTAGTCTAGATTAGTAATTCTGAAGCATTCTGTTTACTTCTGCTGCAAAATGATTATAATTAATTTTCTTCAAAATGAAAAGCCCGAGAAGATGAGAAGGAAAGATGAGAAGGAAATTACCTCACTTCCAGCACACTGAATCATGACCTGGGACATGTAAATCACATTGCCAAGTGTTTTAATATCCTCTCCCTCCCAAGAACGGATAGCTTCTGTCAGTATTTGTAATTCAAGTTCCTTCCGTTTCCGTACTTCTTGACATTGTGCCTAACAAACACAGGAAAAAACACCATCTCTATCAACTCTATCAATTTGGAGCAGGTTAAGAGTAGAAATACCACTACAGTTGTGTTTACTGCTGTGTTTGTGGTACAGAACACAGTACCCAACTTGAAGTGTTTTCATTTAGATGACTACTACCAGTATTTCTTAAATAGTTGTTTTGCTAACATTCTTTTTTTTTTTCCTTCAATACACGTACTTCAATTACCATTCCAAACTCATAGCCAATAGCTCGACTTCTCAAATTTCTCCTTTCTTTACATTTTAAATTTTTGTACTTCTAACCACAAATTGCTAGGCTCAGCAGAAAAGAGTAACACAGCTGTCACAAATACACAACTATACAACAAAGCACCTATCTTTAGTAAAAAGAGCTACGCCAACTGCACACTGTGTTTATAACCTTGTGTTCCTATTTTTATTAAATGTCTCCAACCTGCTCTACTAGCTGTACTCCCATTCATTTGAATTTTTCTCAGTAAGAACTGTTTTCCCTTGTTTGTAAAGCACCCAACGGAATGGGATCCCCAAACCAAAAACTAGAAGATGCTGGGTCACCACCAGCATGCACCTCTAACAGGAAGCACAAACCATTCAGTTTATTGTAACTGAGACTGCATTAACTATATGCTTGCTGCAGCTCAGTTACTGTAAAGAAGCACTTACTCAGGACGCTAGTTGTGCTAGCACTAGTAGAAAGGAAAACAAAGCACAAGCGTGAGGGAAGACCAAGAGGTGGAGAATGCTTTGCGTGGCATTTACATCAATAGTGTATTTGCTATAATTTTCCAGCAAATGACTATCCTTAACTATCCCACAAACAGCATCCATTTCCAGGCTTTCAGAGATTGTTTGCATGTTTACAAAAAAACCTCACTGTTTCAAAGCAACAGAGGGGGATGAATATCAAAAATATTCTACTTAAAATATATCATCATCTATTGTTTATCACTCTTACAGAAAGGTTTTTGAAGGCAGTCATGGATTTCTGAATATCTGGACGATCCGGATGATAATCCTAAAACCAATGGAGAAAAGATTTAGTTCTAGTAAAAAGTTTTTAGACTCTTAACTAAAGCCAATAAACAATTCTTTAAAAAGTTGTAGATTGATGTGCTCTATTTTCACAGCCTTTTTATTCTTACATCAAGCACTGGTGGTCTTACTTGTAGTAAAAATGAAGACACACTTGTATCATTCCTACTTAGGCTTAAAATAGATCCAAGGCAGTTTTACAAGACATAGTGGAAAAGAGATTTTGAAATCCTAACAGGAAAGTGATTATTTTAAAGAGTTTTATTTGGTATGTTAGCTTTGTCACAAACTAAATTCCTTACAGACTGGTATGTTCTGTTGTCACTGACTGACAAACCAAATTGTATGACAAGACAAAGATCCATATGCTTTCTATTTCTCTCTCTCCTTCACACTCCAAAAATCTAACCTATATAATGCAAGAGTAGAATCTGTAGCTACTCAAACACCTTCCCATACTGGAAAGACAATTTTTGGACAGGGTTCAGTAGAAGTCAAAGGGATTATTGTGGTGTTTGACACACTGAGGTCCTAAGATGAGAAGCAGCACGCCTTCTACAAGAGAAAGTAGCCTCAAGTATTATGCAGCAGATGCATTTAATGTCGAGTCAACCTAGATCCTAAAGACTGGTCTAGTAGTGACGGTTAGCTTCTCTGGCTAATTTAACTTTAAATGTTTAGCTTTTACAGAAGTTTTATTGCACTAAGTTTTAAACCATTGCAGCCCATATTTCAGAAGGCTGATGGAAGAGCAAACAAGCGTAACTTTGGGTCCCATCATGTTTGACATGTACCTGTAAAATAATTGTTGTCAAATCATCATTAAGCTGGAACATAAATGCTGATAAGATATACCTCCATGTGCCTTTCAAGTTCTTTGAGTAACGTGGGGTATTTATCCAGACGCATAAAAGGTTTGCTGAGGCCCGTGGTCAGTACGAGGATCCCAGGGCTGTTGGCACCTTTCACCTCCATGAATTCTCCTAGCTCCTCACTGTGAACACAAGACATTAAAGCAAATTAAGATCAAGTTACCAAAACAATTAAAATTACATTGGATTCTTTAGTCTTTCATCCACAATGAATTCTGCCAATAAGACAAGAGGCCAAATAAATCAAAAAGCAATTCAAGCACAACTTCAGTGCTGCAATCAGTTTCTGCATTAAATACAGGAACAAAGAAATTTGCAGATTTGAGGTCCATGCAGGGAACATCAGAGACTGGATCAAACCCTCAGTTCTAGGCAACTGATGCTGAAAGACAGCTCTCAAATGCTACCCCCATCTAAGCAATTATTACAGAATAAAGCCATTTACCCTATATTATTCTAGTAAAATGACATCTGACCTAAGAGGTGGTTTATGCAAGTAATACACAAGCATAAATGAGTCAACAGCTTCATATTTAATCAAGCATCAATATTTTAAAGGTGTCAGGCACTAACAGAAAAACATAGAATGTTTCAGAACCTTTTTTCCCTCCTATACTTACTTGTTTAATGACCTCACCTCACACATGCAAGGTGTTATTACAAAATGACCAAATAAGCAGCCATACAAATGGCAGCCCCACAGAAGAAATAACTAGTATGCAATCTATTCTCAAACGAGTTAGAGTTTCACTGAGGGTGTACTTGTGCAACATATTTGTTTTGACAGCAAAACTGCTGTAAGAAATCCATGCTTTCCAAGTATCACAAATTGTTACTTCCCCATCCAGTTGGTTTTTTCATATTTGAATTATTTCCAAGAACTGGCCAAGCTCCTCAACTTTTTACATTAGCCCAGTTACAAAAGCAGTGCATCCTGGGAATTGCAACTCACTTTGCCATCAAGAAAACTTTAAATGGGTACATCTTCTGCTTCCTTGTAAAGCAGAGGTTTCAGAGGACTGCATGGAGAACAAGCTCCATGGGGAAAGGAAGGTGGAGCAGCACCTGAGCTGATTCCTAGGCTTCAGAAAATACAAGTTGAAGACAGACAAAAACCTAAATAAAGGAAATTCAGAAAGCCCCTTATTATAAAGATAACATCTTCTTGCATTAAAGCTGTGTCGTTCTAAATGTCTGAAGATGGGGTTGCTTATGTTTTGAGCCCTTGTTACGATAACTTAACTAGATCTCAAAAAAAAAAAAAACAAACCCTCAACACAACAAGCCACATTATTCTCATGTGACAGTCGTGCAAATTCCACTCTAAGATATCCTGAAAGTCATTACTTCCTACTGATTAATAGTATTACTCCCCCATAAGGCAGAATTACTACTTAAAACATTTTTCCCTCCCTGGTTAGTGGCATAGTTTGATTTGTCAAAGGAAGCCTTAGCCAGCTACTAAATTCAGTACTTTTAGAAAGTGTAAAACACATTGTCAAATATCAAACTGCAATAAAGAAGCAACACTTGCATATTGTGGCCACATTAACAAAAAGGGGAAGGCAAGAACCTCCAAATTAAGGGCAGTGTTTTTCTGAAGAAGTGAAAGCAAATCTTGACCTGCTCTATTTCCCTAGGAAAAAAAGCACTAATAGGACAGTGCCATAATCCACATACTCAATTAACAGTGAGTCATACTATAGAAAAGCATTACATAGATTAAGACAAAACAGACCTCCCTACCTCCCCCAAGACACACACACTCCTTCGCATTTCTCAACCAGTGACACTTTGCTTATCAATATAATTTGTCTAAACAGATGAAAAGAGTAAAACAAAAGCATGAATCACGACCTTCCCAGCTCAATGAAAGTGCTTTACCCACCATCCCACCCAGATCTCTCTCCTCCTAGCCACTAAAGTTTCCCCAAGTTTACAGAAGAAAAGGCTTTTCCGCACAGTTTACTCCAATAATTGCCTGCAGCTTAGTTAATTGGTATTTACGCACACTAAGTTGCTTAAACACATCCAACATACTTCCTGAATTCTGTCAGGTCCA
Source organism: Coracopsis vasa (assembly GCA_026283785.1). Classification (NCBI taxonomy): domain Eukaryota; kingdom Metazoa; phylum Chordata; class Aves; order Psittaciformes; family Psittacidae; genus Coracopsis; species Coracopsis vasa. The sequence goes on along the minus strand of JANHGB010058629.1, from coordinate 8,375 downwards.
ATACAACCTGATGCCACATCTTTTAGAGCACTCCACCCTCATTCTACCTGGGCCAAAGCACTCCTCAGCACACAGATTTGTGCTGTTTCTGCTGTACTGAACTGCAGAGCCAAGAAAGCAGGTGAGCGAATTTCCCAACACCTGCTTTGCATTTTAAAGATGCAAAGAGAAGGGCTGTGCACACTTGAGAATGCCCACAGCTCAACAAGGCAGACCCTGCTATGTCCCTCGCAAGCAACATGCATCAGTAACTCCAGGCCTCCTAAAATCAGCCCATGATGTGACGAGGTTTTAGCCAAAATTCAAACCCATTGAGAAGTCTCTTACAGTACCTTGCATGAAAAATTATTATATTATATTAATGCAACACAGATAAACCCAAGTACTTTTCTAGCTTAAATTTAAATTTCAGTCAAGCTGGCCAATTCTGAACACCCAAAGACCTACTTTGCTTTACACTTTCTTATTCACAGCACTTACACAGCATAAAAATCACACCAACTTCAGAACTTGACAACTGATCCTGGTGGCACTCTAAACAAGACTAAGGATTTTGACTCATGTTTTGGGTTTACAGTGTTACCAGCTACTTGTTCACTGAGGATTTAGGCTGATTCACTGAAACAGAAAGCTGCATGTCTATAGTGTGGTGGCATGTCTTCTTCTCCTGACTCAGTTAAAAGGGAAAAAGCTGTTTCCAGTGAGGTGATGAGGCAAATGACGGGACAACACCCAGTTTCTACAGGAAGCTTTACCAGAGTTCACCTGTGAAAGCCCTTCTGTCAGAAGGCACTCAGCCGTTTTAAATTTCAATTCACTATGTATGTGACACTGATCACATGCACACCTCTGCTCTTTTTGTTTTATCCATTAATTCTCCACACAAGCATCCCCATCCATGTGAGGATCATAAAGTTAAATTACATATGGTATTTGACAAGTATTTTCATCTATTTTATTTTAAGTAAAAGATACTTGCTACAAGAACTAACAGGAAGGAAACACTTAAACATTCTTCACATTTTGTTTTCTTCAGCCAGGCACACAGCCCCTGCTGCTTAACTTTCATCAACTCTTCCCTTTCACCTTATCTGCTATTCTTCCCCATTTCAGGCAGCACATCCATACACATATCTATGCAGCTTCTCTTTCCTCCCCAACATAGCAGTATGTTCTACAGGACACGCCAACTGCAAACACCACATGAAGTTCAATTTACATTGTTCTGAACAGCGCTGATTTTCACCTTAAAATCGCGAAGAGGCAAAACTCCCCATTCCTAATTACTGTGGCCATCTCCATGATGCTGGGTGCACACAAATGCATTATGCAAACGGTATTTGCTGAGCTATCTGCTAACACAATGCTTGCGCTGCTCCCCCTCCCCTATTTTTATTTAATGCTCTAGAGTAGGAGGAACATGGGTTACTATTTCACCCACATTCACATTTCCAATTTCCATTATCATTGTTCCATTTCTCCCCAACTTCAGCATTATGAAACAGACGTGCAAGAAAACAGGAAAAAAAAACCCAAACAAACCAAAACCTCACTGTGGCCTGAATTAAAATCGATGACTTGGAAACCTGAAATAAAAACTTGAAATTACCCATTTTTGCTACCTACTCTGCAATGCCTTTAATTAAACACACATTGTGATTACACAATGTTGCGGCAGTTTCCAAGCCATTCACTGCTCTTGACACAAGATACTTGGTTGTTTATCATCTTTTTCCTTAATCACAGTATAGGAACCTACAGAGCTAGTTTAAACCTCAGCAGGCTTGAAATGTACACAAAGTCCTGAAAAACAGGCTTAGCGATGGCATCATCAGGAAGCCTTTCACACAAAGCAGCATTAATAGGTGCAATTAAAACTGAATGGTGCAGTTTTCCTCCCAACATTCTCAAGAGGACAATGTTTTCTTTCATACACTTCTGTGCTTCCCTCTGACAAGTTTTGACATGACAGCTTGTTCGAACTCTTAGTATGAACACATACACACTCTTTTAATACAACAGTACCCAAAACTTTGCCTGAACAGTTCCATCATGCAAACCCCACTAGCAATCTACTCATCTTAAACCAACCTGCTACCTCTGCAGCTTCATGGACCTACAGTATCTGGCAAAATTGATTTTACTTTACCTCAAGGCTTAAAGTATGCATCCTTCATTTACTTACAAAGGAAAAACACGACACAGAACATAATGGAAAAGTTTACTTTCAATAAAATATGGGTCAGTTAAAATACTGTTTTAATATGACAACAGTTCACAACTGTTTTTTAATTAATTACAGCTTAAAAGTCAGTGTCAGTAGCTTAAGGGTGCAGCTGCTTCACCAAAGACAATAGCTCTCTCATGTCACAGTTTCTAACTGATGCCTGCGAGTACCACAACCTCCCAGGCGGTATATGCTAAATAGAACTCTGGCCCACAGCTAGGCAATATGCTTTAAAAAAAGGTATCATTTAGCTCAATAGGAAAAATTTTACAATGGTAAAAAAAACCAAAAACAAAAACAAAAACAAAACAAAACTTAGTCTCAACTGCCTAAATAAACAGCTTTTAAGAAAAAAGCAGCCGAGATTTGAATTCACTACTAGCATCATTTTACAGAATAAAATGCAGAGAATACAAAAGTGCTGTGCTGTGCTTCATTTAGCCTGAAATCCCAAGCTGAAGAATTCTCCCCACTCCAGACTAGTTAGTTCACAGCCTAAGATATTTTAAAGGTCACCATGAAAAGTGTCTTTAAGCCTTATTAATATATTCAAATCTTTCTTAGTACAGCTGCCTCAAAAGCTGGAAGTCAGAGCTGGGGAGGGAAGAAAACAGGTTCAGATGTGTCTACTGTAACAGAAGGTTAAAAAAAAGAAAAAGCCATTTAAACTTGAGGAAAGCAGATCCAGGAACTAAATCACATAAAATCACAACTTACACTTCTGAAGTAGGTCTCTGTTTGTAATAGATGGAGCACGAGCTATCGCTGCTGAGGGGTCTGAGGACTGCGCATAGGCACCGCATTTTGAGAGCGTTGTGGCACAGCTTGGCTCAGCAACCCCTCAACAGCAGCTTTTGACTTCCTAGTGCTAAACTTCCCGTTCCAGCTCCTCTCCCAGGGACTGTTGCTTGGTGTATGACATCAGCCTGCACACTTGCAGGCTCAGGGATGCACCGAAGTGGGGGAGGCACAAAGAGTTTCCTGACTCAAGCTGATCTGTATTCCACGCTCCAGTTACTTGAAGTAATTGTGATGTTTCAGCTCCACAGATTTTGTCCAGACTGCTAGGTCTGTGATGCAAGTGGAGAATATGCTCGGGACATGTTATCTAAGAGAACAGAAGAATCTAGCAGAATTAATGTTTGAAGAAGCAAAGATCTGTGAATAGCCTTCTTGCAACTGCGAACTGGCTCGACACTTGCCTCTTGGCAAAATTAAAAAAGCAGGCTTATATTACTGACTTTTGTCCGCTTTTTCTTCAAATTAAATTTTCTTTCGGAAGCATTTTTCTTCCATTTCATTTTAAAATAGACATGGTGTTGTTAAACTAAAAACAAAATAAAAAAAAAACAACACAAAAACAAACAAACAAACCAACCAAAAAACTTACACTCTTCCCCAATAATTATGTACTTAACGCCAATTATATTGGGTCTGTATTCTCTGTACTTCTTCAGAAGAGTTTTACAACCACTTATCAGTGGGGCTTGTTAGACTTTTTTAAAATTATGTTACCTACCCTTCAGTGAATTCTATATTCAGTCATCTTTCCTCTTGTCATTTTGGACACAGTCCACAAAATCCTAACCCTAGCTTCTTAGAAAATGAGGAAATCTCTTCAAGAAGCTTAAGTGTACTCAAGAAGGACTTCAGGGCCTTAGGGCACCTGGTTCAGAGTTCGGGAGCCCAAGAAGTGCGAACATCTTCATTGATGATCTGGATGAGGGGACCGAGTGCACCTTCAGAAAGTTTGCGGGCACCAAATGCTGGGTGCTCACTGATGGAGCTGAACATGAGCCAGCTTGTAGCCAGGCAGCCAAGAAGGCCAACAGCATCCTGGCCTGTATCAGAAATAATGTGGCCAGCAGGGCCAGGGCAGTGATCATCCCCCTGTACTTGGCACTGGGGAGGCTGCACCTCCAACACTGTGTTTAGTTCTGGGCCCCTCAGTACAAGAGAGACATTGAGGCGCTGAAGCAGGTCCAGAAAAGAGCAACAAAGCTGGTGAAGGGTTTGGAGCTCAAGTGTTATGAGGAACAGCTGAGGGAACTGGGGTTGTTTAGTCTGGAGAAGAGAAGGCGCAGGGCCCCTTATCACTCTCTACAACTACTTAAAAGGAGGATCTAAGTGAGATGGGGGTTGGTCTCTTCTCCCAAGTAACAAGTGACAGGACAAGAGGTAATGGCCTCAAGCTGTTCCAGGGGAGGTTTAGACTGGATATTAGGAACAATTTCTTCACAAAGAGGGTGCTCAGGCATCGGAACAGGCTGCCCAGGGAAGTGGTGGAATCACCACCCCTGGAAGTGTTCAAAAAACATGTAGATGAGGCCTTCAGTCACATGGTTTAGTGGTGGATTTGGCAGTCCTGTGGTAACGGTTCAACTTGATGATCTTAAAAGTCTTTTCCAACTTAGTGGATTCTATGATTCTGCCTCCTCTTTATCCTTGCTGGAGTTTCTCCTTGCACTGAACCTTGGGGCTTGTGATCTATCTTCCCCCAGGAAGGTAACATGTCACATTCCTGGGGCTCCTTACTCCACTGCAATTACCCATTTCTGCACCTTCTATCCAAATGTGGGTTTTAATTTGAGGGAAATTCATTCTTTTACAGCTTAAGTTGTTCTTCCAGCTTCTTCTCTTAATAGAAGGCAAGCGTAGGTCTGTGATGAGAAGCACACACAATAACCAGTGCTACTTTGACTAAACACTACAACCTTGAGGCAGTACTGCTCTCACTAGCTAGCAAAATTCTCTAAAATAGCACCTATACTATACTGGATCACCTTGGACTTGAACTGACATCTTCAAACAAAATTATTGCATATTAGAAACAAACTTCTTACAATGGAGCCAAAAAGGCATCACTGTTACTGAATAAATTAATTACAATAAGGACTGTGTACAGTGGCACTCTAGCCACTACGAGAGAATGGAACAAGAAGAACAAAGTAAGAGGCAGTGGTGAAAACATGTAAAACACTGATCACCAGAGCCACCATCCAACAGTACCTGGCAAACTCCACATCTTCAGGAGGTGGCTAATTGTGTGGTGGCTAAAGCTACTGGCTTTAGACACAATTGCAAGGACACAATTGCAAGACATGATGACAGACCTAAGGAAAAATGACTTAATTCTTCAAAATTCTTGATTTGTTACACAAAGAATTTTAATTCTGGAAAAAAAAACATGCAACAGCTCTGAAACAACTCCTGAGACACAAAGTACCTATCAAATTTCAAGACTGTATAAAATTGGAGAAGTTGAGTATAAACCCTAACAGCTGGATAAAACTTATAGGGACACAGCTAGAACCAAGAAGAAAATTTGTTGCCAAATTCCATAGCAAGGGTTCCTTCTTGTTGTGATGATCAGAAGTAAATACGACCTCAGAAACATGCAGCTCTGGAACCTGATCTCCTGTATGGGCTGTATAAGGTTTTATTCCCATTTCTTCATGTCTCTCCATCATATTCAACAGCTTGACTATTGATTAACTTAAGGAAATTAAAGATGACAGCGGCTTTGAAGATCTGAACATGAAAATCTCTCATTAAGAAATAATCCCTTTCAGCCTTGACTGTATTGCTATTAACATGCATATATATATGAACATATATGTGCATCCCCCTTATTTTGTTCTAACTGAATATGCACCCCCATTTGCTGCTACGTATGATCAAGAATCAAATGATAAAGAGAAAGAAGAAACACAGGCTGGCATTCATACTGAATGGCATTTTAAAAATGGCATTTTAAAAAGGGGGGGAAGCAGGGAGGTGAAAGACAGCCACATTCCAATTGAATGCCCCTTTTAAATCTCCAGCCCCATCCTAAGTACTGCTATTTAGAAACAACTTCATAAAAATGCTGTTCAAAGACACTTTTGACTAGAAGTCCAAAATAAATCTAATATTGTCCTGTTTTATCTGTACATATGCATACAGAGTCTTTACTCTGCTCAAAGAGCATGCTTGATACCTCAGAAAATTACATATAAAAGCCTCATACGTGGAATATTCCATCAAACCAGATGACCGCTTACAATTTTGATGTTACAGTGATCCAACTGGTTAAAGAAAGAATAAAGTTAATGCTTGAGAATTATAGCCTCTTTCCTTTAAGTTGTTTTTAGTAAGCAACAGTAAAACACAATAATAAAACTAGCATATTTTCTAGACTAAAAAACTAAAGTAGTGGTAAAGTTTCTGAAGTTTTACCTAGAGCAATTATCTAGGAGATTTTTTGGCAGTTTTTTGTTGGTATGGTTCCCACAAAAGCAAGTGAACTTAAACCACAGAAAATACTATTTTTGTGATACACGACTGACATAAAATTATCTGCTAGGGTTTTTTGTAGAAAGGCTTTCAGAAGCACAGTTAATGCACATGTTCAGTTTATGAAGTACACAGTTCATAGCAAAAAATAATCTGCTGTAGACAGTAAGAATTTATGTACCAAATCAAACTCCTGCAGACTGTTCATTTTTCCTCTCTAAAACACTACTGAAGAGCACAGCTGTTACAAACATGATATTCAAATCCAAAATTTCAGCAAACACCCTTTTCTCTGCCATATTTTTGCTGCTTTTAAAGCACACATAATGCTTTTGGACCCTCTGTTAAAACCATATCACAAAACCAGCCAACTAATCACCATTGTTTCTAAAAAGTTTTAAACCTCAGTCTCATCCCTAAAAATTCCAGTTTAATATTATCTAGTATTAACTGCAGTGTGGTTGTTTCATTATTACTACAATTGTGACTATCCTTAAATCTCTCAGTAATTTTTACATTAAGGTTTATGAGGGATGCTTTTACACACTAAAACCATCTTAGTTAAACAGACAAGAATAGACAAGTTCAGAGTATTTTCCTTTTCTTCAAGCCTTCAATCAATTTGTTATTTATTTCTTTTCCTCTACCTTTAAAACAGTGTAGTTAAAAGCTTTCTGACCTTCTGAAAGAAAAAGGCTCAGAACTGCTTAAAGCTACCTTCTGATTTCTTCATGGCAGAGGTCTCAGGCAAAATTTTCAAGTCAAGCCACTTGCTACCTACAGCAAAGCTACTTAACAAAAATGGAGGACTTAGAATAGTAAACCAGAGGTAATAATAAAAAAAAAAAAAACAACCAACCAAATAACACATGATTCTGTTGACTCATGCCTGGCAACACAACAGCATTAAACAGAAAGCTGTTTATCACAACTTTCTCCCCTTGAGCAATCTCTTACAAACAGTACAATTGCTTTGAACCTACTTCCACACCCCAATCACTTAACTGCTCTATGACACTTACACTGACTCCACCAGGATTTGATATAAAGTTGACTTTACAGGCCAGAAGCTGAACTTTTCTTAGGAAAACCTATGTGCAAAGCAACACAGAAGAAATGCTTCTCTTCTCCATTTGCAGAACAAACAGCTTTCCTTCCTCACATTTCTATCAATGTTTTCTCAGACATGTCCATGAAAAACTCTGTGATTTCTAAGAGTTCTGAAAGTAGGATAATCCTTTACAAGCATCTACAAACCTTATGAAAATGTAGCTGATCACTTTGCTATCACTTGCCATGTTCCATCTATAGATTAAATCCCAGAGCTCTATATGGAAAGAGTGAAAAGGCACAAACAAACAAAAAAAAAAATTTAAGACTATGAGTATTAAATATCCCACAGGTGTGGATCACTCATACATTTTACCACTTAAAGAACATAGTACTAGAAATAGGCCATCTGAAAGAAAACAAACACTAAGGAGCTTTGTCAGGGGATTTAAACATATTTTGTCTTGTTGAACTGTAATGACAAAAAACCCTAACTTCTGTCTGCCTATTTTGCAATGTGAATTTGTAGCTTTGGTTTTTCAAACTGGGGTTGAAACATAGTTACACGTCTTACTCACATACGTGATAGTTCATTGTATTTGGTAGCTAGAAGGTTTTTTTTTATTATTTACAGTTTTATGAGTAAAGCTCACAAACAGGCCACACAGTGTTGCTGTTAAAACAAAATTTGAGTTCTTTGCAGCTAACAGTATAGAAAACAAATCAATTATGCTTCTCTTTGTTAACGGAGTTTTAAGAATATTGAGAGTACCTTTACTTTGGTCCATCATAACATCATTAACACCCCCACTACCTCCTCCCC